>JAMPIV010022442.1:0-85225 GCA_024509875.1 Oreohelix idahoensis | reverse complement strand
AAGACACGACACACACACACACGAACACACAACTTCACACACACATATATATAAATGTGGTGTGTGTGTGTGTTGTGTGTATATATGTATATATATATATAACATCTATGCAGAAAATATTAATGAGAAATGTTCGGAGTGACCAAGAATGTGAACATTGCGATCCGTTCACAATTGGTGGAAATGCGATTCACCAGAACTCATTACGCAGATGACACAGTTTTATTCTTTCAAACAGTGCCACGGGACTAGAACAGTTAATCCTGTCTGTCAAAAGACACAGTAGGATCAAAACCTTTTTTCTGACACACAAAAAACAAAGATAATGTGCACAACAGACAAAACAAGATGCCAAACCAAAAATTTACCATCAATGATGAGGAAATTGAAAATGTTACAAAATTTGAATATCTTGGCTCCATAATTAAACAACAATGGGTGAGACTGCTCAAAAGAGGTCAGAAGGAGACTACCGATAGCAATGCAAAGTTAAATAAAATGAAGAACCTATGGCAGAACACCAGCAAATTAATAAAAGTAAAAATTCTGAGAACGTTAGCATCTTTCCGGTAGCAACGTATGGATGTGAATCATGGACCATTACACAAACATTAACGAAAAAAATCGAATCTTTCGAAGCAAAGTGTTACAGAAAAAATTATCAGAATATCGTGGACCAAGAAGAAGAAAAATATAGACATCCTACACGATCTGAACATCGAGGAAAACTGGCTCATAAACAATATCATGTCCCCGCGGAAACTGAAATCTTTTGACCACATTAAACGTCATAGGGGCTTAGAGAGGGCAGTGATGGAGGGTATGATACTTGGAAGGCGAGGCAGGGGCCGACCAAGACAACGGGTGGACACAGGACATTGAAGACACCTTGAACATGACAATGGAGGAGGCAGGAGGGCTGGCCAGAGATCGAGAGTCTTTCAGGCGGGCTGTGATGAGAGCGACGTTCTGCAAAGGACACCGCTACATGATGATTGTTCTATATATATATATATATATTATATCATATATATTATATATTATATATATATATAAATATATATATATTATATATATATATATATATATATATATATATATATATTATATACTAGCTATAAAGACCCGGCGTTGCCCGGGTTTTTTCCTGGTAACTGTTTAGGAAACTTATGAAATGTCAAAATCAAATTATAATAATGTGATATTCGAGTGAAAATGAATTTTAATTTAAGTTAATTACTACCGCTTTAAGTGGACTATCCTCGTATCTTGTTTACAGTAATTGTATATGCAAGCCTCACAAAATTCTGTTTTTCCTTATGGTTTCTACCAGAAAAGTGTTTTCACTTTTGCTTTTCACTTTGCTTCCGAATTTTTCCAAAATACTCTTATTTCTTATGATGGAATCGCAAAAGCAATTTTACTCTGCTTCCAAGTTTTAGCAAGAAGTAAATTAATAAGACACATTTTCCCTTTCCGACCTGGCGCACCAAGAAAGTATAGTCCAACTCATCCTTATTTAACGTTCTTACTACTGTTTGTCGTTGCACGTTCTTTTCAAACATATATACATTATTGCGTGTAAAAATAACATGATTATTATATTCTGTCACACATACTTCAAAAATAAAAGACACAGTCAGTGATTGTGATGAGTTGTATTATTTAAACAGAAGTTTCTCATTTCAGTGAGACACGACCCATTCAACCGAGACACATGGATAACGCCTGTTATATTAGGACGCATGTCTAAATAAAGATCTTTCGTGTTTGTGTATTGTTTATCTTTGAGCTAGTTCATTTTATTAAGGGCCAAAAATAAAACTTAAATATTGCCTTACGTTGGCGAGGCGCAACCCGTTTGAGACTGGCACATGTACAATTATAGAAGACCCTCTTCCTTTTTTTTTCTCTTTTCGGCTTTTAATACCGAGCCAAAAAATGATTTACCACTTCTTTTACAACAGATATTGCAGTCTTTTTCAGTTATGAAGTGCTTAGTCTTCGAAATACTATGTAATATTTAGTAAATAAACAGAAACTGCCTTGTAAAATGTAATTAAATTTGATATAAAAAGTAGTAATAACTTTTTAAATACTACATTAAAGTAATTGTTTGTTATTTTCGCACAAAGCATTAGTGCCTGTTTATATAATTTAAATTACTGTATAACATAAAGAAATGTAGAGTTGTAAATTACGACATTTTAATAATAATTTTACCATTGTAATTGTTTCCCTTAATTCATAATTTTACAATTTGGATTGCTTCCCTTGATTCAGATAGACACTGTTTACGGCCTGTTTTACGCATAGAAAATATCGGTAGAAACCAAATTATGTTACCTAGACATTTTCTAAATTTTAGTACTAAGCGGGGTGGAAGGTTTATTTTAAAAAAAATTCTGAAGCACGGACATACCATACGTGAAAACGAATGAATGCATAAATCTGCTTTGTCAATCAAAATAAACATACACTCAAATGAATTGAATAGATATTTGACAAAAAGCCACCATCTTATTTTTTTAAACCAAAGCAGTAGAAACCAAATTATGTTACCTGGCAACCTGTGAAAAAATAACTTCCATTTAAACGGTCCTTCAACGATCATAGCTATCTAATAATTATGTTTTCTGCAACAACTAAAGATTTTACGATAAAATAAATTAAAAATAATTGCAACGGAAAAAAAAAAAAAAAAAAAAGGACTATCGAGTGAATTTGGTTTTTACATATGTTGATACAGTTATTTAAACAACCAGACTTAAAGCCATGCATTTTCTAAATTTTAATACTAAGCGGGGTCGAAGGTTTATAAAAAAATTTCCGAAGCACCGACATACCATAAGTGAAAGCGAATAAGTCTGCTTTTTAACTAAAAATAAACTTACGTTCACATTTTGACCACGCATTTTAAAAATGGGGTAAAAAAAAATGCTACCATGTAATATTTTCATTAAGATTAAACACGCACTGTGGTTGTTCATGCTAAGAGAACATTCATTGGTTTTCATATATGTATCGATACAGCTCCGATCCAATTTGAATCCGCTTGGCCAAATGAGTGCCATTAAAATTACGTAGATAAAACAACAGGAAGTGCTACAGAGAACTGTTTTTTCTTCTATTTCCTATTAAAGTAAAAATATTTAGTTAAACATTTTAATTATCTTGTAAAATATGCAAACGTATGGTCATTAATAACAAACATAAAATAATAGATTTACCATTCGTGTTACATCCCTTGATATTTATTGGATATTTATTTATTTGATTATGGCCCCTGAGAAATAAATTGTTTCTATACATTTCTTACGAAAAAACTATAATACTCATAATGTCATAATTACAATATTAAAATTATAAAATAACTGCATTGGCGTACCCCGGCGGTACCTATAGTCTCTGCCAAAATTCATCTAGACATAATAAGGCATGCGGATTTGCATTAAGAACATAGAAACATACTTTGCCTGTTATTAATAAGTTAAAACTGCACACGGACTTTTGGTACACCCTGCAAACATATATGATTATCGGGCCTGCGTGCTTGGGTGCACAACACGCTGTGTTGGCTTACTTCTTTCTTCTTCTATTTGTAAGAACCCTTTGCATGGAAACATTTACAAACATTTAAGAAATAATGACGGTACACTGAGACCAGGACCTATTTCTTCTTAAAGAACCGTGCCAGCAGTCGTAAGTGATCGACTCACCAAAACGAGGCAAAACTCCGATTTAAAAAAATAAAACAAAATCATGTTTCTCCAAAACCTCCTGCCCCCCAACGATGTTCATCGGATCTCTTGTTGATTTCTTTCCAAGTGTGTCAAACATTCCCAGCATTCTCCTTCTTTCTTGTCAATTCAGTCAAATTCATTATGAAAGGTGAGAGAAAGAAAGGGCAGAATGTCAGACGGGCCTGCGTGCCCAGTTCTCAACCCTTTGAAAATAAAGTTCGTTCCTTCGTTCGTTATCCCTTACTTTTTTGGCTGAAATCTTTTCTCGTATATTCCAGTCTACCTCTTCTCGTGGCATATCCAAAGAACGGGGACTGTGTCTGCCAATAGAAAATAAGCTGTCTTTGAGCACTGGCTTCTGTCAGATCACTCTCATTGATTTTTTTTCTGTTCACCGTAGATGTCACGTAGGTTATATTCATTTATTTCCTACAACTTCTTCCTATTCTTTCACCCGAAAATTCTCTCTTTTATTATCTCTGTATTTCATTTTTTCCTGTATATTTTTTTCATCCATTCGTTTTGCGAATATTATTTTCATATAATTCGCAAACTTTACCTGTTTTCCTTTCTCTTAAACTGAGAATCGCGCTAGGACGATATTACGTAGATGTCAGGGCTGCAGGGCGTCAGAAGGCGTGATAAGTCGGTTCGCTGAACACAGGACGTAGCAAATCGTCTACATTCTCACCGAGCGCGCGAGCTTCTTCTCGGCATTAGTCCCGGTGAGGTGTGATACTTTACATCTGCACCGGTCAGTATCCAGACATCTGTCTGGAAATCCCAAACTGACACGGCGCTCACTTGGGCCATGGTCAGCTGTAGTGTGAAAACTGCCCTACAATGGAGTCAGGCTGTCTGGGATTTGAAACTGACACGCGTACATCGTGGTCAGTAGGTGACAGTTACGACACGCGTTAAGCGGACGTAAATGTTGGGAGTAGGGGAGATAATTTCGCTTGGCGAAGTAAGTTTGGGCCCTTTGTCTGATTTTAAGATATTGGCCAAGTTTGAAACTTTAATTTCATTCTCGCTCATAGACTCCACAGTAGATAGGTCGCTCGAAAACAGAATAGCTGTTAGCGAAGATCTCAGTTTGTTTCGGCAATTTGTCGAACTTCTAGACTTCCAGAAATATTTTCAGCATTTTTATTCTTAAGTTGTGCGACTACCTGTAATTCTGTGGTTGAGGTAATTAATATGATAGATATATAGATTTTGTGAGTGTTAAAGTGTTAAATCGCTTAATTCATTTTAATCTATTTCTTTAGCGCAGAAGAGAAATAAAGTGGTAGGCTATTATATTTTCTAGGGAAGCATTCAGTGGAAAGCAGAATAAAATTAAAATTTCTAGCTTATAACGGCAATTGTAGCTATTTATAAATTTAATTTAACTGCTAATACTCAGTCGAGTGTATTTTTCTAAACTAACGTATAAACTCTAGAATCCAGCCTCATGAATGGTGACGGAATACGCACGTGTTCTTAATTTATGAGGATTGCTGATTTTTAAATATAACTTACGTCACGGGAAGTTTAAATGATAAGCAAAGCTCTCTGCTTGCAAGTTTAAATGTAAGTTTTAACCAGTACAGATTCTGTTTATTATATTATATGTGTTATTTTTCCTCCACACAGTGAAAGTTTTGGGGTGACCCTAACTTTACCAGCACCTAGTAGTAGTTTCCATACTTGTGAAGAAATAGACAGTCCTTATTTTGAACCACGTGGGTTTTCTCAAGTAACACTGATCTGACGGTGCAAGTTAGACAGAAATACTAATATCCCTATAACGGGTTTTCAAAGACTGTAATGATAAATACTGGACCTTGGAGCCAGCACTTAATTTCTTCTAGAAACTCTATATAATTTGCTGCCTGGTGGCGTGAATATTAACAATCATTTCCCGACTAGATTATATCTTGTGGACAAATCTGTGGTGTGACTAAAGTGAATCCTATACTGAGGGAAGGCACCGACCTGACATTCATCATTTTTTTTTTTAGAAACCTACGCTATTGACACTGTGCTCTGCTAACTCCCGCGCCTGGAATAATTGTTAGGTGACTTAATCAGACATTTGAACAAATTTGCATACCCAAGTAGTCGTTCCCGGAGACTCCAAGTTAAATACGTCTTTTGGAACTGGGGACTTCTTGGCAGAAGACTGCATTTTTTGAGTCTGTGTGAAAATCTAAAATCAATGTGTTCCAAGAGGCAGCGAGCAAAGTCGTGAGTACCTGAATGAGAAGCCATGGCGGAATGAATGAGTGTACGCTGGTCTGAGTGATATTTTTCACTATTATATCTTTGACACCCTGTTGCTGTCCTAATTTTTTTTTTCCAATCTGCATAATTTGTTGCTAAGGCTAGAGTTCTTGTGTTTTTGTCTTAGGTTAAATCAGATTTTTTTTTTTCAAACTCTGTGCATATAATTACGAGATAAAACAAAGAAAAACTCTTAGACTCAAACCCTATGTATCTGTGACTCTGGCGCCATCATCTGTTCTCTTAACGGGGCCGGGCTAAACCTAGAGTTAACACTATAACGGGGCTATCATCCTTGCAACATTTCCTTGATTTTTTTATGACTATGTGTATATGTATTTTCCTTGATGTACTTTCTTTGATGTTGTGAGCCGATTTTTTCCTGATATTAAAATCGCTCTTGAACTTAATAATCGTGTTTGGTCAGCTCGTTCTAGATAATATATATATCATTGTTATAGTTTTCCCACGTCTGTGTGTTTACCTGTCGTCACGTGTATGTGCGTGCCTGTGAGTGATAGAAATATACGTAATATGTATATTGGTGTAGTCTGTCTGACGCTGTAACAACTGTTGTAGAAGATAGGTGAGAGAGAGAAGAATTCTTTTCGCTTTCAGAGACAGCCACTATATCAAATCTATCATCTCACGTGTGTGGAAATTCTATTACCTTTCACTAACTCTCACTGAGTCTATCACCTATTCAAACCTATTCAGAAGGGACCAAACCTAGTCTTAATTCTCCTATCGGAAATCTACGACAAATGAGGGCTCGTTTCCGGTCTTCGAACTTAGAATAGGAAGACGAGTACGACAAACGTGGACTCGTCTATCTGGATTTTGAACTTAAGATTCTGTATTCTGATATAGAGTAAGAGTGTGATGTCTTGTGACTTGTTATCTTTTTAAAAAATTACCCCCTAGACTAGCGATCTGTTTACGGGCGTGCTGACCACACAAACTAATAAGTTTTTTTTTTTTCCACAGCATCTTTGAATAATATACATTTTGGTTACAGGTTGATTTTGTCGGGATATATGTTAACTGCTGATTGTAATACTAAATGCTGGTAAAGTGGTGAGTGTATAACATTCACTGGGTACTGAGGCAGAACGGGGTTTGAACTAAGTTAAGGAGTGTGTTTCGGACTTTTTGTCCAGATTAATTCCCTCCCTTACCCGATCTGACTTCAGGGGCGAACTTATAGTGGATTTTTAAAAATTAAGGGATTATTTTTCTCTTTAATTTTTGCAATATTCTTTTGCTTTTCCACTGTAGCAACTTATTTTTCAGTTGTAATCTTAACTACCATTTATTTGGCGTAGTCGTGTTTTGCATTGAGTGCTTTATTGCCGATAATAGCAGCGATAGTTAGATTTTATTTTGGAGGAGGTATCCCAGGGTTAAGGATATCATCTTTTGAATTTTTGGTTTTTTTTTCTCGTAAGTGGTAGGAACCAGGTTATTCTTTTTCCTATTTTCTATCTCCACGTGTCTCAGTCACTGACATAATATGGCCGAGAGGGCAAAGCTTAGACAACTCCTCAGGGACGAAGCGAGAGAGGAGGGACTGGAAGGAGAGGAAGCGAAAGCTTTTGTCAGAGACGAACTGGAGAGATATGATGCGGAGAGGAAAGCAGCTGAAGCTAAAGAGGAAAAAGAAGAAGCTAGGAGGAAAGAAGAAGCAGCCGAAGCTTTACAGCAGAAGAAAATGGACGAGGAAATGGAAATTCGCAGGATGCAGCATGAGGAAAGGAGAGAAGCAGAAGGAGAGGGAGGAGACAGAGACAGAGGGAACAGAGACAGCACGAGTTGGCTCTTAAAACTCTAGAGTTCCAAAGTCGTGGTGCTGCCTCTACCTCCAGCAATGGAGAGTCTTCTCCTCATTCTTCCTTAACTGATCCTTCTAACACTCAATCTACTCATCTCTCTGCTATGTCTTTCACTCTAGAATCTTTCCCTTGTCCAAATGAGAAGATTGACACATGGCTAGAAAAATTTGAGAAAATTGCAACTCTGTACGGGTTAGAGAGGTCGCGTTGGAATATGAAACTTTCCCAGGCCCTAAAAGGTTCTGCTTATGATGTTTATTCTAAGCTGGAAAGTAGCCAACAAGACGACTACGATGTGTTGAAGAAAGCGTTACTGGAGCGCTTTGAAATGAACGCTCGCAAGTTTTTGCAACTGTTTCGCAACAGCCGGAAAGAGAATTCTGAAACTTTTCACCAGTTCTCATCTCGTCTTAAGGGATATCTAACAAAGTGCCTTGAGCTTTCGCAGCTCCCCTCTACCTATGAAGGTCTTGAGGAACTTGTTCTAACTGAACAAATAAAGAACACTTTGTCTGCTGATACCCGGAGATTTCTCGCTGAGCAGGGGGCAGAAAAACTTGAAGACATTTTGGAAAAGTCTGAGCGTTATCACAATGCGCTGGCTGAACTACCGGCCACAAAGCGGAAACCGACAGAGGAGCATTTTCGAAAACATAACCTAGAGCAATCTTCTCAGGCTTCTAACCTAAACAACCACAGAGAAACTGGACCTCAAAACCCCCCTCCTGAAAAATCCAAGTTCTACAAGAACAAGTACCCCAACCACCCCAAACAGTCTGATCAACCCGACCGCCCTACATGGCAGCGTAGCCAGAAAGGACAAGGTGGCAAAGGGAAAACCCCTGAGCACGGGACATATGATCAGACCGAGCACACCGAGCCGAAACGCATCGGATGCTTATTGACAGTCTCGCAAGGCGGAATTATTGACAGTGATTCCCAACCTGTTGGGGATAGACCCTCAACGCGAGGTACTGTTACTTTGAACGGTTCTCAAACTTCTTGCTTATTTGACACGGGGCTTTCTTACGATTGCATTGTTGCCAGAAACCTGGTTAAACCCGGTCAAGAGACAGGAGAGACCGTCAAACTTTGTGGAGTTCGTAAGAGTGAGGCACCTACAGCGCTTCCCATCGCATTGGTGGAGATACACTCTGACTTTGTCAGAGGCGTGATCAAAGCAGCTGTTATGGATGATCCCATCTACCCAGTCATACTTGGCGGGAGATACGTGTGTATTGGGAAACCGGAAGAGCCGATTGTGGCAGCAGTAACTACAAGAGGGCAAACCAAGAAGGAACGGGAGCCTGCGCCTAATTTGTTACCTATGGAACTTAAAGAAGCGCAATACAAGGACCCTACTTTGGCACCCTGCTTTAGGAAACTGCCCATGGCTAAGGAACCCAAACAGCACGGGGACATTTTTTCTGAGGATGGCGTACTTTATCGGAGAACGGGCAAGCCTGACCAAGGTTACAACCAGCTCCTAGTACCGAAACAGTACAGAAGCCAAATCCTAGAAATGGGGCACTCTCTTCCCTTTAGCGGACATATGGGACAGAACGCCACAAACCAACGTATAACCACTCATTATTGGTGGCCAGGAGTAAATACTGATATTATCAGATATGTCAAATCCTGTGCCCAGTGCCAACGTGTGCCACCCAAGCAACGGGCACCCCCAGCCCACCTCGGGGAACTGCCAATCATGGGAACACCATTCGAACGGGTTGTGATCGACATTTTAGGGCCTTTCGAAAGGACTAAAAGAAGGAACAGGTTCATCCTGACCTTAGTCGATACATGCACTTTATGGGCAGAAGCTATCCCGCTAACATGCGCAGATGCCAAGCATGTCGCAGAAGCCCTCGTGCAGATTTTCACTCGGTTGGGATTCCCTCAGCAAGTGTTGACGGATAATGGATCTCCATACCGAAACCTGTTGATGGATGAGATCGTTAAGATCTTGAGGACCCAGCACATCCACACTAAGCCATATACTCCGGCCGGAAATGGGCTCGTGGAACGTGCTAATGGAAACCTCACCATGATGCTAAGTAAGCTGGCACAAGTGAAACCTGAAGATTGGGATCTCTGTATTCCTGCAGCATTATTTGGCTACAGAGAATCTCCTCATACTTCCACAGGATTTCCGCCAGCTACACTCTTATTTGGCAGACCCATTAAGGGCCCGCTTGAAGCCTTACTTCAGTCTCTGACAGACGAGAAGGCGGATGAGACAGTCGTCTCAGCAAGTAAATATGTGTCGGTTTTAAAGGAAAGGTTGAAACTAGGGTGGGACCTAGCAACGACTAACTTTAAGCGAGCTCGCACAAAGCACGCTAACCGATACAGGAAAGTCGCGGAAGAGAGAGAACTGGAAGCAGGAGAGAAAGTTTTGGTGTTACTCCCTACTGAGAACAACCAACTGAAGATCGGATGGCAAGGGCCGTTTACCGTCCTGAAAAAGATTTCTAAGGCTAACTACCAGATCTCTATTGAAGGAAAGGAGAAGGTTTTCCATTTAAATCTCTTAAAGAGATACTTGGAAAAACCAGTGCCAACCTCCGACCATCTCCTGACGATCGCCAAAACTGACGAAGATGATGATAGTGGCAGGGATATTCCACCGCTATCACAGGAAATCTTTCAAAAATGTCAGAAGCGGCGACGCTCTTTCAAGCGCGCATGGGAGACATTCCAGGGGAAGGAAACTTTGAGGAGTGGACTTGAGTAGGAATTGGACAGAGATGGAGGGGGAAGAGGAGAGGGAAGAAGACAGACACCCCGAAGCTACGTTATAGGAAATTAAACTCCATAACGTAGACATGGAGTGCTTCCATATCTTAAAGGGGGGAGGCTCTGTCACGTAGGGTTTATATTCATTTAATTTCCTACATCTTCTTCCTATTCGTTCACCCAAAATTCTCTCTTTTATTATCTCTGTATTTCATTTTTTTCCTGTATATTTTTTCATCCATTCGTTTTGCGAATATTATTTTCATATAATTCGCAAACTTTACCTGTTTTTCCTTTCTCTTAAACTGAGAATCGCGCTAGGACGATATTACGTAGATGTCAGGGCTGCAGGGCGTCAGAAGGCGTGATAAGTCGGTTCGCTGAACACAGGACGTAGCAAATCGTCTACATTCTCACCGAGCGCGCGAGCTTCTTCTCGGCATAGTCCCGGTGAGGTGTGATACTTTACATCTGCACCGGTCAGTATCCAGACATTTGTCTGGAAAAATCCCAAACTGACACGGCGCTCACTTGGGCCATGGTCAGCTGTAGTGTGAAAACTGCCCTGCAATGGAGTCAGGCTGTCTGGGATTTGAAACTGACACGCGTACATCGTGGTCAGTAGGTGACAGTTACGACACGCGTTAAGCGGACGTAAATGTTGGGAGTAGGGGAGATAATTTCGCTTGGCGAAGTAAGTTTGGGCCCTTTGTCTGATTTTAAGATATTGGCCAAGTTTGAAACTTTAATTTCATTCTCGCTCATAGACTCCACAGTAGATACGTCGTTCGAAAATCAGATTCGCATGTAACGACGATCTCAGTTTGTTTCGGCAATTTGTCGGACTTCTAGACTTCCAGAAATATTTTCAGCATTTTTATTCTTAAGTTGTGCGACTACCTGTAATTCTGTGGTTGAGGTAATTAATATGATAGATATATAGATTTTGTGAGTGTTAAAGTGTTAAATCGCTTAATTCATTTTAATCTATTTCTTTAGCGCAGAAGAGAAATAAAGTGGTAGGCTATTATATTTTTTCTAGGGAAGCATTCAGTGGAAAGCAGAATAAAATTAAAATTTCTAGCTTATAACGGCAATTGTAGCTATTTATAAATTTAATTTAACTGCTAATACTCAGTCGAGTGTATTTTTCTAAACTAACGTATAAACTCTAGAATCCAGCCTCATGAATGGTGACGGAATACGCACGTGTTCTTAATTTATGAGGATTGCTGATTTTTAAATATAACTTACGTCACGGGAAGTTTAAATGATAAGCAAAGCTCTCTGCTTGCAAGTTTAAATGTAAGTTTTAACCAGTACAGATTCTGTTTATTATATTATATGTGTTATTTTTCCTCCACACAGTGAAAGTTTTGGGGTGACCCTAACTTTACCAGCACCTAGTAGTAGTTTCCATACTTGTGAAGAAATAGACAGTCCTTATTTTGAACCACGTGGGTTTTCTCAAGTAACACTGATCTGACGGTGCAAGTTAGACAGAAATACTAATATCCCTATAACGGGTTTTTCAAAGACTGTAATGATAAATACTGGACCTTGGAGCCAGCACTTAATTTCTTCTAGAAACTCTATATAATTTGCTGCCTGGTGGCGTGAATATTAACAATCATTTCCCGACTAGATTATATCTTGTGGACAAATCTGTGGTGTGACTAAAGTGAATCCTATACTGAGGGAAGGCACCGACCTGACATTCATCATTTTTTAGAAACCTACGCTATTGACACTGTGCTCTGCTAACTCCCGCGCCTGGAATAATTGTTAGGTGACTTAATCAGACATTTGAACAAATTTTGCATACCCAAGTAGTCGTTCCCGGAGACTCCGAGTTAAATACGTCTTTTGGAACTGGGGACTTCTTGGCAGAAGACTGCATTTTTTGAGTCTGTGTGAAAATCTAAAATCAATGTGTTCCAAGAGGCAGCGAGCAAAGTCGTGAGTACCTGAATGAGAAGCCATGGCGGAATGAATGAGTGTACGCTGGTCTGAGTGATATTTTCACTATTATATCTTTGACACCCTGTTGCTGTCCTAATAATTTTTTTTCCCAATCTGCATAATTTGTTGCTAAGGCTAGAGTTCTTGTGTTTTTGTCTTAGGTTAAATCAGATTTTTTTCAAACTCTGTGCATATAATTACGAGATAAAACAAAGAAAAACTCTTAGACTCAAACCCTATGTATCTGTGACTCGGGCGCCATCATCTGTTCTCTTAACGGGGCCGGGCTAAACCTAGAGTTAACACTATAACGGGGCTATCATCCTTGCAACATTTCCTTGATTTTTTATGACTATGTGTATATGTATTTTCCTTGATAATATATATATCATTGTTATAGTTTTCCCACGTCTGTGTGTTTACCTGTCGTCACGTGTATGTGCGTGCCTGTGAGTGATAGAAATATACGTAATATGTATATTGGTGTAGTCTGTCTGACGCTGTAACAACTGTTGTAGAAGATAGGTGAGAGAGAGAAGAATTCTTTTCGCTTTCAGAGACAGCCACTATATCAAATCTATCATCTCACGTGTGTGGAAATTCTATTACCTTTCACTAACTCTCACTGAGTCTATCACCTATTCAAACCTATTCAGAAGGGACCAAACCTAGTCTTAATTCTCCTATCGGAAATCTACGACAGTAGAATTAATTTTTTTCTTCCGTAAAACATCATCGCTGTGACCTTCAGGAATTTTCTTGCTTGACCATTAATCATCCATGGCTCATTCCTCATATCACGATTGACCAAGACCAAGATTTAAAGTCCCAAGCAAAAATGTGGGTTTGGCCCAAACAAAAATGGCCAACCCAGTGCGTTTTATTGTTGTTGTTTGGAAATAATGTTTTTAAATGTTCATATGCATAAATAACTTTGTTGTTGTATATGAAACTGAAGGTAGATAGATGTACTTTACTCTTGTGCTACAAGTCTAAAAGCTTTCATTGAAAAATTATTAGTTATCTAAGGTAAAATGGAGGCTCTAGACAGGAGCAAAAGATACGGAAGCCACTTAAATGGCTCCCGGGTCAAATGTGTCTAAACCCTGGGCCATTATAAAGTCGATTGGGACTTTTAAAGTGTTTGGTGCTACGGATCAGATCTAGGATTCTGCAGCTTCCCAACTCTCAACTAGCAATATTGTTCCTGTTTTAATAGTTTTTCCGCTCACTCATAGTATTTTCGATTGGGGGCTTTTTACGAAGAGTATCAGCAATTAAGCATCGTCCTTCAAGCTGTCATTTTAGCGATGGAAGTCAATACGTCATCATAGTCTGTTGTTTGCAGCAATGCCGACCCAGCACAGGGAGCCGCCAATTCTGAGAGACGAACGTTTGATATTCTTCATCTGAAATACAGTTGCACTATACGCAATGCAGATACATTTTTTTGATCAAACAGTTAATTGCTGGTGGGCAAAAGAATTCCTTATATAAAGAATTTTCTTATCTATCCTTCACATTAGTCCCATTTCTTCCCGAAAAAAAGTTGCAGTATTTTTCATGGCGCATTTATTGAGATGGGAACTAAATTGTGCACCTGTTGAAATAACGCGCATTCTGTTCCAATTCTTAACAATGGCGGATGTTTGACTTTTGACTCAATTTCTATACTTTTCCAAATTTATAATATGGGTGAGTTTGAATAAATGGAGTTCGTTACATTTGGAAGTAACTCGGCCGATTTAGTCGCTCAAGTCGATACTCTCAATATTAATTCGGAGATGAAGTAATCAAAGGTTCATTAGAAATTTTTTGTTTCATCTTTTTAATACATGCCAAGGCACGATTTAAAAAAAAATGTCCTTACATTTATAAAAAATGTTGTGATAAAGCACCTGTTAATTAATTGATCAAATTTCATTGCACTGGCTTTTTTTAATTCACGTTTTATCCCCTTCCATCATCCCGCGCCCTCCCTCGTGCCAATTTTGATGAGTTTCTCCGTAGCTTCTTAACTAACGCATCCAGATAAATGACCACAGGAGAATAAATGTAAATGATAGTAGACTTAGAACAGTAAGAACAGGACAGAGGTAGGTTTGGTATGTATATAAACATTTAATAACACATGGACTTTGTACATATTAGTAAGTGCCGTTATATAAGAATTGAAGCTGAATGTCACTTTAACCTATGACATAGAATTAAGCTAGAGTTTTAGAGGACTTAAATTTAAGTATCCGTTTTGTAATGACACTGAAAATATAACTGAGCAATATGAAATTTAAAATGATAAACATTTGACAATCTAGTTTTGATAAACATTTGACAATCTAAGTTTTGATAAACAATTTGACATCTAGTTTTTTAATAAACATTTGACAATATCTAGTACTAGATAAACATTTGACAATCTAGTTTTGATAAACATTTGACAATCTATTTTGAAAAACATTTGACAATCTAGTTTTTGATAAACATTTGACAATCTATGTTTTGAATAAACATTTGACAATCTAGTTTAAACATGGGAAACGAGTGCACACGCTATACTGGCGTCTTCTACGTATTCGTCGCACCATTCCTGTCATCCCATTACTACGCCAGGTTGTTATCATTTCTTTTAATTTTCATTCTCATCCTTTCTCAATCTAGCTCTCGCTTTCTGGTCCTGTTTAAATTTTCCGCGTTTGTCCCTAACGAAGGCCGTATTACCGCAACGGTAGGGCATTTGCTTTCTCCTTTTGTTTTAATAGTATAAAACTTTTTTTCTTTTCTTTTGGTAACCCAGTGTTTATCCATATTGAGATCCGTAGAGGATATGCCAGGAATATCAGCTGGGGGACTTAATATAAGTAACTTGAGATAGCCGACTTAATAGCAAAAAGTGAAAAAGTGTTGCAGGAAATGACTGATACAGTAGTGACAGAAAGTGAAAATAACGGCCTTAGCCTTAATAGCAAGAAGACTGAAGAAATGGCCATCACGAAGACAATGAATTCTCTGCAATACAATATCATAGTAAGTTGACAGTTATAAAACAAGGTGGAACAGTTATAAAACAAGGTGGAACAGTTCTAAAACAAGGTTGAACAGTTCTAAAACAAGGCTGGAACAGTTCTAAAACAAGGTGGAACAGTTCTAAAACAAGGATGAACAGTTCTAAAACAAGGTAGAACAGTTCTAAAACAAGTTGGAACAGTTCTAAAACAAGTTGGAACAGTTCTAAAACAAGATGGAACAGTTCTAAAACAAGGTTGGAACACTTATAAAGCAAGGTGGAACAGCTATAAAACAAGGTAGAACAGTTCTAAAACAAGGTGGAACACTTATAAAACAAGGTGGAACATTTCTAAAACAAGTCAATATATTCAAATACCTCGATACGTTAAAAACATAGGATGGAAGATGTACCTCAGAAGTGAAGAGAAGAATCGCCCAGGCAACAGCAGCATTCTAGTAACTGGAAAGTATTTAATACAACTCTTTGTCATTGGAAGTAAGAAAGAGAGTTCTTCAGTGCTGGATAGAACTAATCCTTTCATACGGAAGTGAGTTATGGATAATTATCAAACAAATAGGAAACGCACTAGAAGCCACAGAGATGTGGTTTGACAGAAGAATGTTAAAGATGCCATGGACAGCTTAAAATAAGTAAAGAGAATGTCATGAAAGAGGCCAATGCACATAGGAAGCTTATTCTTCAGGTTAGACGGGAGCAATCTACTTTCTTTTGGCATGTTATGAGAAGATGGAAGCTGGAGTATATCGTAACGACAGGCAAGATGGAAGGAAAAAGCGATAAAGGACGACAAAAAGAGAAGATACTGGATAGTTTGACATCATTGCATGGAAAGAGGTCATCAAAAGAGTTGATAAATAGTTCTGGAGATAGGAAGTTGTAGACAAACATGATCGCTTACCCGACCAGGCATGGAACTTGAAGAAGACCGTTTACTCTATACTGGCGGGGACCACTGCAAAAATTCCAATGTTCGATGCAGTCAAATTAGCCAGGTAGGAGATACCTTACAAACTGCCACATGACAGGTACCAACACATGCGGGGGGCATTACGCGTCTATTGACAGACAAGTGAATGACACAGATACGAAATGGCACAAGCGCTGACAGTATGGCAGACATATGCGAACACACTCCCTAAACGATGCCCTGTCAAGCGAAGAGAAGTGTAATTACGGAAGGGAACATGCCACATTCGTTTCCATGGAGAATTTAAGTGCTTTTTGTTTGTTTAGTGCACCTTTCCTCTCTCTCTTTGAGTTTCTCTCTCTCTCTCTCTCTTACTCACTCCGCCTCGGTGTCATGAAAAAAAAAAAATAAAAAAAAAAAACACGTATGTAGGCGCTCGCAAACACACATACATATACGTGTACACATTCTCACAGCATGCACCTCTAAGTCATAAATAAAAAATGTTTTGTTATGTGGGCCCGCGCACGAAAACAAAACTGATAATATGTCGGTACGGACAACAAAATAAAAAAAGTGATAACATGTCAGTACGGGCAACAAGACAAAAGTGTTAAATATGGTGGTACGGTCAGCAAGACAAAAGTGTTTATATGTCGGTACGGACTCAAATATACAAAAGTGCCAATATGTCGGTACGGACACAAATATACAAAAGTGCTAATATGTCGGTACGGACACAAATATACAAAAGTGCTAATATGTCGGTACGGACACAAGTATACAAAAGTGTGAAGGGCATCCACGGCAGTGAAAATCGAGTTTCAAGTACAAAATATCGATTTTTTAACTTTTGAGCTTATTTTTAAAAATAATCATCGAAGAATTGATTGAGCAGGGTTTCATGGCATTAACAAATTAATATGATGTGTCAAAAAGCATATTTTTCGCACTTCCTGCAAGCTATGGTTTGTAAATTTGTGCCGAAAATACAAGATGTGCCTCTAAATAATACCTCAGTTATGCTGTCAGCATCGTGGAGTATGTGGTATCGATGAAAATGACATGTCTTTATCTCCCCGATTTTAGCAAATTCGAAACCTCTCTTTCTCATTGATGTGCGTGATTTGGCATTCAAACCTCCCTGTATTTTACGCTAGAACTTTTACGCAATGACCTCATGCCCTTGTGGCCTTACAGCGGATGATGTTAGTGTTGATGGTACTTGTCGTATAGTGGGACTCGTCTCACTACCCGACAGTAGGCAGCTAGGTGTTGATGATGCTATGTTAAAACCAATCTTGACGATATAACATCACACGACAGACAGATGATGGCATGGAGAACATATAGTGAAAAGTACTGACCTCAAACAGCAGTGAACAACAAAGATGTTTATTTACAGCTAGTCATCAAATCCGATGAAATCATAATTCATGCCCAACCTTCCACCGAGGTCGGCCATATCATAATATATAAAATGTTCATAGGCAACTTTTGAAATAAATCTTCTCTCACTCCATCATTTTTCTCTTATGTATAGTCTGACGCTGTCTCTAAGATTAATAGGTCATCTACTGTTCTATTTCTTCTGTATTCCTAACCCTTGATAAGGCCCGTAAGACTGGTGAAACTAATCGATGTATCTTTAATATAAGACTGGTCTAACCATCAGTGCAGTTTATTTGTATCAATAGTTACTTATTCTACGCTGCCCCTAGCTACTGTCTATTGTCTTTGCATCTAACACAACATACCTGTTCGTCTTGTAGCCTTGACAACTTTGTTAACACAATCTTGAACTGGCGACATTGTCTTTCTTGTCTTTATCTATCATCTATTAAAGGTGACGTTTGAGCGTCTTGTTGGTTCGGCAAAATAATTTGATACAATACTTTGACCACAGCAACCAACCACCTTCAGTGGCTTGTTCGCCAGAAATATGAACCATCAAACATCGCTCGCCACTACACAACTTTAATACATAGCAAACTTGCTATCCTACGCTAAGCGCGTTCCAAAATCAGACTTCTTAATCTTATTCCCAATTTAATATTCCCGCGTTCTTTGTTAAAATGTGTTCACCTACCAAAATTTTCTCGTGCGTGTTTATTTTTGATCGCCCACCAAAACCTTTCAAGGGACGTAATTTAAATTCCTCTCCCTTACTGATTAAACTCAAAACCCATACAATCTTCTTTAATCTTATTATTAAAACATTACTATGCAAATCAGTTACAAAATAAATTAGAACTCACATGAAATACTAAACCAAAACACCAAGCTACATCTCCCAAAAGGGGATCTACGGAGTTACCTCCCTTCCCTCAAAACACTCTTCTGCTCATTTCACTTCCCCTTAACAAAGACATATAGTCTATTAACAACTCTCTTTAACTTTCTTAAACCATATTTCTGTACTCTCCCTCATTCTTAAAGTCCCAAAACACCGGTCACACCATCACTCAGTTCAAAGAGCTTTCAAACCCAATTGAATATAGCAATAAATATAGAAGCAAAATACCACCCTGGAAAAAACTAAAAAACCCAATCATAATGACTACTCACTTATTGCAAAGATCAAACAAAACATAGAAGATAAGAAAGCCAAAATGAATAAGTAAAAGTTCATAGATCAACTAACAAAACAAAGTCTGGCAGTCTACTCAAATTGTCCTTTCAGAATCAAACAACCATGGGTATAGTGTTAGTATGGACTTAAAATTTTTGTCCACATAATGACCTCATTAATTATGCAAATTAGCTATCCAATATGGCCGCCGTAGTGAACAAATTATACACCTTTTTCAAAACATCATAACTATGTTATTTGTACAAGGATCTGACTGAAACTTGGCAAATTGAATCATTATATATAGCGTGAGGTTATGACATAAAATGACAGAGATTGACAGAAAGGTTAATTTTTAATGAATTTTCAAAATTTATATTTCTGGAATGTTTGATATTTGTGCCTCATTATATATGCACGATGGTCATAAAACTAAAACTTTGAATTCAATTGTATTCATTTTAGGTCAGAATCTGTAAGATTATATGACAACCAACTGTGTTAATTTTCATGTCAATTGAATGTACAGATCCAGAGATATCTTGTTTCAAAGATCACCAATTATGTTAAAAAGACAATTCCGAGAAATCGAAGAAAAACAGAAAAAGAACTCACAAAATGAAGTTTAATGAGCTCCTGTTGAATAAAGGTCTCCTTCAACTGCAGCTGCAGTGTCTATGAATCCCCTTTTCGGTGCTCTTAGGGTCTTTCCATTGCAATGTCCTTACTTGCTGAATAGATCCTGTGCAGCGTTCTCCTGTATGCTTTCTTTGCCATGGGTTGACTTGTGTTCATGTATATCGAAACATTCTGCAATGCACTGTGGCCTTTCCCAATAGAACGCACAAATGCCACCATTTGCACATTTACTTCTTTGTGTTTGTGAGTAGCTGGAGATGAAACATCAGAAGTATTGAAATTGGTATTCCATTCGACACAGTTTGTGCACTTGATACTGATTTCATGACAAAAGCCATCCCGAGTCTCTTCGACGATCTCACAGGTCAGTGAGTACTGATAACATTTGTCACATCTAAAGTTAGCGCATAAAAACCCAAACAGCAGTTTTACATCCATAAGGATAAACACATTTCCTCTGTTGTCATTTTTAGCTTGTCCTTCACTTTCTTGGACCTTTATTTTCTTTGCTGAGGAGCACAGAGGCTTTATAGCGTCACTATCGACAATAGGTGTCTCATTTTCAGGCAACGGTTTGTTGATGTACCGATTTCCAAGGAACTTACTTTGTCTTATTTTCCATTGTGAACAAAAGAAGCTCTGCTAACTACTATTATACAGAATCAGTATAAAACTAGCAATAAATAGAGTTGATGTGGGGGAAAATGCACAATGCATGTAACAGATGCTGAAATTTACGATCAAAGCTTTCTAGATACACACTTTTGAAAAACTCATAAGAAATCATTGAGTGATTCTCCTTGGAAAAGTTATAAATATCTTTTTCCTGTTGCCTCAGTATAATTATAATTTCGCAGTTTTACAATTACGCACCTTCATGTTGGGTCACTATTCACATGGTAACCAACTATAAACATTGGTTGCTATGCAAATCACTCAAGGGGGTGTGTAAAGAAAAACACTGATTCCTATCATACCAGAGTATCTCTAAGCTTCTATGAATTATTTTTAGTACAAGAACATGTTGACGATGATTTAAAGCATGAAAAGGAAAATTGTTGGATTTTTATTTTTTAAAATCTTTTGTGGGTAGCCTACTACCTTAAGTAAAAACAATATAAGAGCAGGACTGGGAAGGTCGGAGATCAAGAGCCAAGTGAAGCTAACTATAAACGAGGAATGGAAGACAACATGGAAAAACAGTAGAAAAGGTAGACACGCGTTCAAACTGCTGAAAGAACCAACAAGGACGTGCCAGGTCAGAGAAGAATTAAAGATACCATCGAACAGAAAACTGTGGCGACTCCGTCTCAGTGCAGCATACTTTATGATAGAGAAACCACACTGCCAAGAATGTCAGGAAGAGAATGACATAGACCACTACCTGATCCACTGTAAAAAGTACGAACAACAAAGGCTAGAATTAAAAACTTACTATAGAAGTCACAATATAGGCATGACAGGTGATAAGGTCTTAAGTATAGATGCCCCAGGAGAGGCCCAATCGATACTTAAAAGATATATACATAAAACAAAGAAAAACATATAAGGTTAGTACTTCAGAAAAGACATTCAACCAAATAGAAATTAAGCAACAAAAACTAACAAATCATTAAAAAAAATAATAAAACCAGCAAAAATTAGCAAACCCATTAACTACTCAAAGGACATGGAAAGGCAAAGAGATTTAAAAAAAAACACTAATACAAATTAAAACCAAGTGCAAAGGACAATAGTTATCTATATACAATACAAAAACTGAAAATAAAATGACAAATACTAATATAAATTAAAACCAGCAACTGCAAAAAGACAATAGTTACTTAAACTTAATACAAAATTAGTAAATACAATGACACTAAATACCCCAATTATAACCAATTTTCAGGTTGAACAGGGTAGACCAAGATGGAAGGAGAAGAGGCAATAATGGTCAGCTGTTAAGTGCCCGAACATTATAGAGCAGTGCTCAGAATGGCAAAGACAGCTGTACATTAATTTCGTTGATTTTGAAAAGGCTTTTGACAGCATACATAGGGACAGTTTATGGAAAATACTGAGGGCTTATGGAATTCCAAGCTGCATAGTGTCAATCATAAAAAGCCTCTATGCCAGCTTTACGTGTAGTGTTGGGCAGAGCAACCTAACCTTTGAGGTGAAGACAGGAGTACGACAGGGATGCCCCTTATCAACCACTCTATTTGTAACAGTCATAGACTGGGTGATGCGTCAGACAACAGAGGGCAGTCCAAGAGGAATAAGATGGACTACATTTTCTACATTAAAAGATCTGGAATATGCAGATGACATTGCACTACTAGCACATTCACATCAGCACATCCAGGAAAAAACGGACAGACTTAATAAGTTTAGCCAGCAGGTGGGCTTGAACATCAATTTAAGGAAGTCAGAGGTCATGACGCTCAATGTGAGCAACCCTGAGCCCATATCAGTAACGAATCAGCAACTGGTACAGACAGACACCTTCACATACCTAGGATGCATAGTAACACCAGACGGCGGGGCAGGCAAAGACATCAACATCAGAATGAATAAGGCAAGAACAGCCTTTTTTAGCCTAGACAACATCTGGAAGTCCTCTCAATACAGCTGTGGTAAAGTGGGATGTTATAAATATTTATAGGGGACTTAGTGTACTGACTGAGATCAGCTGTGAAGGTATCTATATCTAATAAGAGTAGTGTATTATAGATAACCTTACTTGCTGCCACATATGTATACCTCAGTCAGAATTATTCTGAAATAGTGTGATGACTACGTTATATGTCTAGGGTATGTGTATGATGAAGTGTAAGTCATAACAACAACAGACAGATAAACAATTTAATTTATTCCACCACACTTGACAACACTGTGACACTCACATACATAAAACACTCTACGAGGATATCTTAAAGGAGTCACTGATAACTTTTCAAATAACAATATGTATTCAGTGCTGTCATGAATGTATATGTGTCCTGATTCAAATACAAAGGGAACCAGGAATCACAATCAATTTTAATTACAAGTTATATGTACAGAATTTATTAATATGAATCTTGTAGTGACATATATTATTAATAGTATCCTATGTGTGTCAGTTGTGTAGTAGTAATATGAGGTAATACTGGTTTTGTTTTGTTCAGGCTCTGTTGGTATTTGTCATCATGACTTCAATAGTTTGTTTCTATTGGAACTAGTATTGGAGATGTTCTCAGTTCCTGGTATTAAAACAATTAAATTCCCCTCTTAATTTTATTTTACAATGTCATTTTAAGATGGGGGTACATAATGTTGAGCTCCATGGCCACACTCTCTTATCTTTCGTGATGACTGCAGTAAAAGACTCCTCTGCTCGATTACTTTAATGAGTTCTGGAGCCACCCCACTGGTTGCTATATGGACCAAGGAGTATGCTGTCCGCCTCTGGCTTCAGCAAAGCTCTGACCAGGTGCTGCTCAATAACTTTAAGACCACGGTCCCTGAAACAAGAAGGTTGTACCTTCTACGTCAGAACTAATTTACACTCTATTTCTACACTGAGCACAATACATCACAAACATTGAGTTCAGAGCGTTAGGCCAACTGTCAGCTTCATCTGAAATACTTTATACCAGTATTTCCCTCCCTAATGGTTACTACGCCTCTGCAATTCCAGCATTATTTCTTTCTAGTCAATAATCTAGGTGTCAGTGTACTGTTTGGCCATTCCATGCAGTTTTACTTTCCTCCGACACCTTCTGTTCAGGCTGGAGCACTATAGGCTTTACATCATGTTCGCTACTGAACTACACATATATACAGACATAAATTATCAATTTACATTCAATTTTCATTAAAAGATATTGAATATTTCAAGCTTACCACAATTCATGGAAATAGTAAACAGTTTCGTTGACTGGCAATGAATATAGCACAACTCCGATCTGCCGATGTCCCAGGCTTTATTTTATAAAAAAAATATACACTGGTGCTCAACGCACTGCTTCTTAGTAGGTTTATTACAAGATGTGGCAAGGAACAGACGCTCTGAATTTAGTACATTCGCAGCTCTACCCAATCAAACCATGTCTACACATCTTTTCAAAAAAGTACCCCTTTTCACGTTTCCCCTGACAACACAAGATAGTATTTATAGCCCGACCAATCGTGTTTAGTCTTACATTTGTTGCGCTCCAATCAAATAGGAGTTAACATGGTAGGCTATTTCCGTAACGTAATGTTTTTTCAAACACGTTATAAAAAAAAATTTTATGAGCAGAAATGATTTCATGCTGTCAGGCACCCCCACTATTTTATTTTGGCCATAACTTGGTAATTCCTAGACTATTTGCGTAACGTTTTACATATTCTTTGTCAGCAAACCCTAAGGAACCCAAATATACGAATTTAATGGAGCCAATATGCATTTTCTTCTAGGATAGTCGTGCTGTTACTACCTTCTCACTTCCAAACTTGAGGGTGTCTGGGTACTGTCATGTTTTCAAACGTAAACCGGTATAATGTCATAATTCCCAATAAGCGTTTTTTCAGGATTTTAAAACCTAACTCTGGTATGGGTAGTGAATTTTATCACTGTCGATTTGAAATAAAGTTAGTGCATGTGGCCTTACACGCGTGATGGCAGCAATTGTGTATCGCGCGACGCGTGTTTAGTGTTGCATGTGTCCTTGCTTTCTGCCTCTCCCTTCTCTCTATCCTTTAGTCCATCTGTCTTTTAGTTACGCCGTATATGGAATGAATGAAATATTAAATCTAGGTCATTGATCAGCTTGCGTATCTCAAGGTTTTTCCAAGAAATACAGTACACGTTTCATTGAAGAAAGCGTGCAGCGACACAGTAGGCTTTTACTATCAACGTGAAAGCGTTACAATTTGCCGACGAAGTAGAAAACAAGGGGGATTTCGAGTACAGTCATTGTGACAGCACTGTTCTTTACCATTCTTCTTTCCTTTTATTAAATTTATTTGTTAGGCTTTACATTTACGTTTTAATTTATATATGGGGATTAGAATAATTTACGACAACAGCACAAGCACAAAATTAAGATTATATCAGAGCTGTGTGCTTTCTGTGCTTCTCTATGGTGCAGAATGCTGGAAAGTTATAGAGAAGGAAATGTCGAAATTGTCCTCTTTTCACACAACATGCCTAAGAAAAATTCACTGAATCTTTTGGCCGAATACCATCACCAACCAAGATCTGCTTACTCGGAGCAAGCAAGAGGACATGCACACCATCATAGCTGGCAGACGCTGGAGCTGGGTTGGCCATGTCCTCAGAAGAGACCCCGATGCCATCACAAGAACAGCTATGCTTTGGACCCCGGAAGGAAAACGAAAGAGAGGCCGACCAAAAACAACCTGGCGGAGGACTGTGGAGGCTGAGATGCAAAGAATGAACCAGAGTTGGGGCACTGTACGAAGGATGGCCACAGACCGAGCAAAGTGGAAACAATTTGTTATTGCCCTACAAGACGCCACTAGGCGTGATGGCCACTGACTGCTTTGACGGTCGGCGGCTAAGGATCAAAGAAGAAGAAAGTTAAGTGCCCGCTCTTAACCCATCACCGTTTCAAAACAACAACAACAACATTCCCTCATTCATGCACCATTCACGTTGCTCTTTTTGGCTGGTCATATCAATGCGCTGATTGGCCAGATGTATTTTGGAAGATAACAACAACAACTTCCGCCATAAGCAAAATAAATCTTAGTTCAGTGGAACGTGATGTTTCTTCATCAACAGTTCTCTCTTGATTACAGTCTAAATTTCATCAAATTGTGTTCTATTACTTCAAAATGAAAGCGTCTGGACCTGATGGCATTCCAGCAGAGGCCATCAAAGCAGATATCGACACGGCTACAGAGATGTTATATAAATTACTTGGTAAAGTCTGGGAGAAGGAAGAGGTACCAGCAGAATGGAAGGAAGGATATCTGGTTAAGTTGCCTAAGAAGGGAAATTTACAAGAGTGCACAAATTATAGAGGAATAATGTTACTATCAGTGCCAGGAAAAGTATTAAACAGGATGATCCTTGAGAGATTAAAAGAGTCCATAGACAAGAAACTGAGAGATGAACAAGCAGGTTTTCGACAAAACAGATCATGTACAGACCAGATAGCCACTTTGAGAATAATAGTTGAACAAAGTCTGGAATGGAATTCACCACTATACATCGGATTTGTGGACTACGAAAAGGCATTTGACAGCGTAGACAGAGAATCACTTTGGAAATTGATGAGGCATTATGGAGTTCCCCTGAAGATCATTAATTTAATAAAGAAAACATATGAAGACATGACATGCAGAGTTCTTCACGAAGGACAGCTTACAGAACCGTTTGGGATAAGAACAGGAGTGCGACAGGGATGCCTCTTGTCTCCATTTCTTTTCTTGCTGGCAATAGATTGGGTTATGAGATCATCGACAACACACAACAGAAATGGAATCCAGTGGACTCTGACTAAGCAGTTGGATGATCTGGATTTTGCTGATGACTTAGCTCTTCTGTCCCATAACCGTAATCAGATGCAGGACAAATTGAAAACACTCGATGAGAGTGTCGTAGATTTCCGATAGGAGAATTAAGACTAGGTTTGGTCCCTTCTGAATAGGTTTGAATAGGTGATAGACTCAGTGAGAGTTAGTGAAAGTTAATAGAATTTCCACACACGTGAGATGATAGGTTTTGATATAGTGGCTGTCTCTGAAAGCGAAAAGAATTCTTCTCTCTCTCACCTATCTTCTACAACAGTTGTTACAGCGTCAGACAGACTACACCAATATACATATTACGTATATTTCTATCACTCACAGGCACGCACATACACGTGACGACAGGTAAACACACAGACGTGGGAAAAACTATAACAATGATATATATATTATCTAGAACGAGCTGACCAAACACGATTATTAAGTTCAAGAGCGATTTTATTATCAGGAAAAATCGGCTCACAACATCAAAGAAAGTACATCAAGGAAAATACATATACACATAGTCATAAAAAATCAAGGAAATGTTGCAAGGATGATAGCCCCGTTATAGTGTTAACTCTAGGTTTAGCCCGGCCCCGTGAAGAGAACAGATGATGGCGCCCGAGTCACAGATACATAGGGTTTGAGTCTAAGAGTTTTCTTTGTTTTATCTCGTAATTATATGCACAGAGTTTGAAAAACATCTGATTTAACCTAAGACAAAAACACAAGAACTCTAGCCTTAGCAACAAATTATGCAGATTGAAAAAAAAATTAGGACAGCAACAGGGTGTCAAAGATAAAATAGTGAAAAATATCACTCAAACCAGCGTACACTCATTCATTCCGCCATGGCTTCTCATACTTGTACTCACGACCTTGCTTGCTGCCTCTTGGAACACATTGATTTTAGATTTTCACACAGACTCAAAAAATGCAGTCTTCTGCCAAGAAGTCCCCAGTTCCAAAAGACGTATTTAACTTGGAGTCTCCGGGAACGACTACTTGGGTATGCAAATTTGTTCAAATGTCTGATTAAGTCACCTAACAATTATTCCAGGCGCGGGAGTTAGCAGAGCACAGTGTCAATAGCGTAGGTTTCTAAAAAATGATGAATGTCAGGTCGGTGCCTTCCCTCAGTATAGGATTCACTTTAGTCACACCACAGATTTGTCCACAAGATATAATCTAGTCGGGAAATGATTGTTAATATTCACGCCACCAGGCAGCAAATTATATAGAGTTTCTAGAAGAAATTAAGTGCTGGCTCCAAGGTCCAGTATTTATCATTACAGTCTTTGAAAACCCGTTATAGGGATATTAGTATTTCTGTCTAACTTGCACCGTCAGATCAGTGTTACTTGAGAAAACCCACGGGGTTCAAAATAAGGACTGTCTATTTCTTCACAAGTATGGAAACTACTACTAGGTGCTGGTAAAGTTAGGGTCACCCCAAAACTTTCACTGTGTGGAGGAAAAATAACACATATAATATAATAAACAGAATCTGTACTGGTTAAAACTTACATTTAAACTTGCAAGCAGAGAGCTTTGCTTATCATTTAAACTTCCCGTGACGTAAGTTATATTTAAAAAATCAGCAATCCTCATAAATTAAGAACACGTGCGTATTCCGTCACCATTCATGAGGCTGGATTCTAGAGTTTATACGTTAGTTTAGAAAAATACACTCGACTGAGTATTAGCAGTTAAATTAAATTTATAAATAGCTACAATTGCCGTTATAAGCTAGAAATTTTAATTTTATTCTGCTTTCCACTGAATGCTTCCCTAGAAAATATAATAGCCTACCACTTTATTTCTCTTCTGCGCTAAAGAAATAGATTAAAATGAATTAAGCGATTTAACACTTTAACACTCACAAAATCTATATATCTATCATATTAATTACCTCAACCACAGAATTACAGGTAGTCGCACAACTTAAGAATAAAAATGCTGAAAATATTTCTGGAAGTCTAGAAGTTCGACAAATTGCCGAAACAAACTGAGATCTTCGCTAACAGCTATTCTGTTTTCGAGCGACCTATCTACTGTGGAGTCTATGAGCGAGAATGAAATTAAAGTTTCAAACTTGGCCAATATCTTAAAATCAGACAAAGGGCCCAAACTTACTTCGCCAAGCGAAATTATCTCCCCTACTCCCAACATTTACGTCCGCTTAACGCGTGTCGTAACTGTCACCTACTGACCACGATGTACGCGTGTCAGTTTCAAATCCCAGACAGCCTGACTCCATTGTAGGGCAGTTTTCACACTACCGCTGACCATGGCCCAAGTGAGCGCCGTGTCAGTTTGGGATTTCCAGACAAATGTCTGGATACTGACCGGTGCAGATGTAAAGTATCACACCCCACCGGGACTTATGCCGAGAAGAGACTCGCGCGCTCGGTGAGAATGTAGACGATTTGCTACGTCCTATGTTCAGCGAACCGACTTATCACGCCTTATGACGCCCTGCAGCCCTGACATCTACGTAATATCGTCCTAGCGCGATTCTCAGTTTTAGAGAAAGGAAAAAGGTAAAGTTTGCGAATTATATGAGAATAATATTCGCAAAAACGAATGGATGAAAAATACACAGGAAAAAAAAAGTACAGAGATATTAAAAGAGAGAGTTTATGTGAAAGAATAGGAAGAAGATGTAGGAAATTAAATGAATATAAACCCTACGTGACAGAGAGGTCACAGCAATTGGGTCTGAAAATACAGAGGGAAAAGACAAAAATAGTGAGAATAAATGCAGGTAATGATAACAGGGTTGAACTTGAAGAAACACCAATTCAAGATGTAGAATCATACACATATCTTGGCAGTAATATAGACAAAGTTGGAGGGACAGACAGCGATATCAAAATAAGAATACAAAAGGCAAGAGGAGCTTTCATTGCATTGGGAAATATATGGAGATCAAGAGAAATCGGATCCAACACGAAAATAAGAACCTTTAATTCAAATGTGAAGTCAGTCCTATTGTATGGCTCGGAGACATGGAGAACAACAAAGACAACAACCAAAAAGCTACAGACTTTCATAAATGGGTGCTTGCGTAGAATAGAGGGATTAAAATGGTATGACAAGGTTACCAACGTGGAACTGATGACAAGAACTAGACAAGTGCCAGTGGAACAAGAGATGAGAAGAAGACGATGGCGATGGATAGGACACACACTGAGGAAACCTGTTGATAGCATTACAAGGCAGTCCTTGTTCTGGAACCCCCCAGGGCAAGAGAGGCAGAGGAAGACCAAGAAGTACATGGAGAAGAGAGTTGGAAACAGAGGTGAAAATGATGAGGAGAACATGGAAAGAACTTGAGATGATGGCACGGGACAGGAGGACTTGGCATGTGTTTGTTGAAGGCCTATGCTCCTTTGGGAGTGGAGGGTTATGAATGAATGAACTTCAAAATGGGAAGATTAGGTATGAAATCAAAGCTAGAACAACTTCCTGCTGCTAGAACACGCTGGCAGTGTGTATTTTCAAGCAATGATGCGGCCGAATCAACGGTGAATGATAACAAAACGGATGTACGCTCATCATCAATGCATTTCTGCATACCAGTATCTGATAGGCCTATAGGTCTAGCCGCTGACCCAGTGGTGCCTTTTACCCCTGGCCCAATTCGATCTCATATAAAAATGAACTTGAGCGCGAGCAGGAATGGTGCTCCTCCTAACACTGTCCGTGCCCAACCTAAACCTACATACAGAACCATTGTGGAGATTTCTTTCATCAACAACCTGCTCACCAAAGTGTGTTACAACGTGCACAAGCAGAGCACATTGCACACAAGAACTGACAACATGAAATCATAGGGTTTCTCTCTCTTCCTAGAAGTTGTGTGCCACACGTGTGAAAAAGCATTTTCTGGAACGTACACATCCTAGAGAGAACCAGAAGGCTGAGGCCCTCGGGGACACGCAATCAACAAATCTGCTGTTCTTGTTGTCCTCGTATCTGGAATAGACCCATCTACGTTCAGTCTCTTCTGTGAGAACCTGGCCCTCACTGACCTGCACCAGAAAACATTTAATAAATATGCATATCACATTTTTGATCATTTGGATACGAAGCACAAATCTACAGTATTTCAACGTGCCGTCAGCATCTTCCGAGTTGAACACGCTAAGATTTAGCATCGTACTATCAACATGCATACACTAGATGTGAACCAACAAGGAATGAGAAGTCAGTGATCGACTATGCCATAGTTAGGAGAAGCTCATTCAAGTATGTCCGGGATGCTAGAGTCTGGAGGGGGCCAGAGATTGGAAGTGATCACTACCTGCTTACAGTCAAAAGAACAACTGAAAGAGTTTCTCAGCCTAGGAACTGCCCAACATCACGCAAGATACTATGAAACGAACGGGAGAAATGAGCATTAAGACCTACAAGCTGAGATAGCCAGAAATTAAGACCAGTTATCAGCGGCTTATTGCTGCAGCAGTGAAAAGCACAGAAGAACAACCTGATGATTTGGAAACCCTCTGGCTTAAATTCAAGGACATCATAAAGACAGCTGCTGCAGAAGCATGTGGTGAAGTCCGACTTGGGAACAAGAGAAAGAGGACACCTTGGTGGGCAGAGGAAGTCAAAGAGAAAATAAGAGAGAAGAAAATGGCATGGAAACAATACTTAGGAGCTAAAAACACAGGAGAAAAAATGGAGAAATATAGAGAATATGTGATACTCAGAACAGAAGCAAAGAGCAAGGTGCTAGCAGCAAAACAGAAGTCCTGGGAAGAATTTGGAGAAAAGTTAGAAAAAGATGCGCAAGAAAACCAGAAATTGTTCTAAAAGACCCCAAAGAACACGAGGAATGAAAAACAATGCCCTCTCACATTTATAAAGGACGAGCAAAGCAATTTGCTTACTGCCCCGAAGGAAGTAATGGAAAGATGGAAATAATATTTCTCAGAACTCCTTGATGGTGAGCAAGGTCAAGCATCAGAAATGATAACCACTAGCACAGAAGAGACAACCAATGATGGTGAAGATGACATAAAGATGGAAGAACTGAAGGCAGCACTGGAGAAAATCAAGATGGGCAAAGCAGCACGGCATGATGGTATAACAACAGAAATGGTTAAGTACATGGGAGCATCAGGCGACCTATTAATCTTAAGGGTCCTACAGGCAGCGTGGTGCAACAAGACTATACCAAAGGATTGGACCATCATAACACCAATTTTCAAAAAGGGTGACAATCGACAATGTGGAAACCATAGAGGCATATCCCTTCTCACTGTCCCTAGTAAAATCTACTCTAGAATCCTAGAGCAGAGACTCAGACGCCTAGCTGAGCCACAATTGGATGAGGTCCAGTGTGGATTCCGAGCAAACCGAAGTACTCAAGACCTAATCTTCACACTAAGACAGCTGAGAGTAAAAGGCCATTGAGTATAAGAGCGAGATCCATCTTTGTTTCATAGATTTAGAAAAGGCATTTGACAGGGTTCCCTGGAGCAAACTTTGGGACTGTTTGGCAAGGTAGAACATTCCAGCATCTCCGATTCATGCTATACAGAGCTTCTACAAATCTTGCAGAAAATATGCGAGGACAGCAAACTATAAGTCAGAAGAGTTCAGAACTACCACTGGTGTAAGACAAGGTGATATCCTGTCACCTTATCTTTTCATACTCCTCATGGACTATGTCATCAAGGCATGTAAGGAGAGAACAAGAAAGTATTCAGTGGGGTACTGGAAGATGAGACAGGTCTGTATTTCAGAGCTGGCATTTGCTGATGATGTTGCCCTAATTGCTAAGTCTGAGGCACATCTCCAATCCAATCTACAAGCCTGGAATGAAGAGCTGGAGATGAGAGGGATGGTTATAAGCAGCTCCAAAACAAAATCCATGGTGATATCACGAGACGAAAGAAGGCATCAGATTAAGCTGTGAGAACAGGTCCTGGAGCAGGTCGACCACTTTAAATACCTCAGAGCTGTTATAGACCAGAAGAGGGTATCAAAGAAGAGTTGGCCACTCGAAAAGCAGCAGCTGGGAGACTTTTTCAGGCCATAAATCGAGGATTCCTCAGCAAGAGAGAGGTTGGTAAAAAAACGAAGACTGCTGTATATCGCTCCATCTATGTCCCAGTCTTGATGTATAGTTGCGTGTCATGGGCAATGACTACAACCCACAAAAGCCAGATCCAAACCTCAGAAATGTGGTATCTGAGGAAGGTGGTTGAAGTAACAAGAAGAGACATGGTTCGCAACCAGACGATACGTCAAGGCCTAAAATCCCACCCCCTGCAGACCCAAGTAGAAAAGTCCCAACTAAAATAGTTTGGGCCATGTCTGCAGAATGGGAGAAGATCGGCTACCACGACAAGCATGGGAAATTAAGAGCCAGGGATCCAGACCTCCAGGACGACACATGTGTCCGCTGGGAGGACAACATTAGACAATCTTTGAAGGACCGAGGACTAGAATGGAACCAGGCCAGGAGGAAGACAGCCGATAGGATAGTCTGGCGCTCTCTCTTCCAAACCTCTAAACCTCACGGTAGAAGGGGAACGACTTAGTAAGTACTATCAATAAAAAAAATAGTCATTGACATCACTTTCAGCTTTGATGGAACTTGGCTAACTAGAGGCCATAAGTTACTGATAGGCGTTGGCAGTGTTATCAACATCTTGACTGGCATGGTCATCGATACGCATGTTATGTCTTCCTTCTGCCACACCTGCGAGACTACTTAACAATGGCAACTGAAAAATCAGCCTCATAGATTCGAACAATTGAAAGCAGAGCATCTGAACGACTGCTGCTGTAATTACGAAGGGACAGCTGGAATGATGGAGGTAAAAGCCTGTGAGGTTCTCTGGCTTCGTTCAGTGGCAAATCACAAGCTACGCAACACAGTTTTGCTACCAGATGGCGATTCCAAGGCGTACAACAGACTCTGCGACATCAAACAGTATGGTCCCCAGAAATTGACATAACCAAAGGAGAGTGCGTCAACCGTGTTGCAAAGCGATTAGGCACTGTGCTGAGGACACTCATTACTGACTGCAGGAAACAAAAAGGCACCCTTGGGGGAAATGACCGTGGTCGTCTGACTCAAAATGCCATACGACAACTGGGTATTTTCTACACCTGGGCCATCCGCCAGCATGGGTATTCAACAAACGACAAACCTCAACATAATTTTTGCCCGCCAGGTAAAAAACTCCTAGTGTTTCTATCAGGCTTCCGTAACCAAAGGAGAAGTTCCTGGACCCCACAAGACCATAGTTCACTCTCCGTTAGACTACAACCTGCTCCATAAGCACTTAGCCCCTGTTTATGAGGGTCTTACTTATCAACATCTGCTCAAGCGGTGTGAGCTAGGTGCAACTTAAATTTCTAAATGAAAGCCTCCACAATGTTATATGAAGTCGTTGCAGCAAGCGGAAATTTGTGTCTATAAAAAAAGCTCAAATTCAGTGTCCTTGTGGCCATTGGAGAGTTCAATTTTGGTCCATCTGCCAGTGCAGAAATAAAAAAGCTGTATGGTTAAGCATCTGGAACAAACTCGAAACGCCTTGGACAAGTGCGACTAAGGAAACATCTGACCAACAGCCAGGAATATGAGGCTGACAAACTTGTAAAAGGAAGAAAAAATAGGCAAGAGGCAAGACAAAGGCGAGAGGAGGAGCTGCAGGAAGCTGAAGGAGGTGCAGCATATGATGCTGGACAGTTTTAGTGACATTTGGCCCCCCAGAATGGAGCATATTCTACGAGACAAGATACTCTGTGAGTAAAATGCCTTGTTCTCAAAAGTCAATTTTAATGTAAAAAAAATACATATCTCAAAAAGTGTGTGACAGATCGTTATCAAATTTGGCATGCATATAGTACACATGTATATCTTTATTTTTGCAGAAGAGAATTGTGATATGTCGGTAATTGTTGTTTATATATTTTTTTTTCATACAAGTATAGTGGGTGTGTCCTCAACATGATTTTAAAAACAATCATTATAAATAGAATTTTAAACTTATCAAAATAAACTTAGGAAAAGATTTTTTAATTGTCAATCACTACATGTGTGTGCAATTTGATAAGCTTTGGACAAAAGAAAACATATGATATGGTCTTTTAAAAATGTGTTTAAATATCCAATATGGCGGATGTTTTTCTTGGTTATCATGGTGATCACATTTTTTTTAACAAAATAAACTGTAGAATTTGGTTCACAGACATTCAAGGTGTCATTTGAGTATATAAAAGGTGTAAAAATATTATTAGAACAAAAGTTAATGTTCACTGTAGTCGTAATGGACAAAAAAAAAAAATTAAAGTTAATATGTCGGTACGGACAAAAATAAAAAGTGTTAATGTGTCGGTACGGGCAACAAGATAAAAACTGTCAAATATATCAGTAAGACAAGATAAAAAAGGGGGTTGACAAGTAGCCACCAAAAAAAAAAACACAAAAAAAAAACAAAAACAAACAAACGAAAGATAAAAACTTTTTAAAATGTCGGTAGGGGCACAAAGAAAGCGAGTTTTAGTATGTTGGTACTTGATTTCCTACACTCACCCCGTAATAAATGGGGAAAAGTCAAGAAATTGTGTCCAAAATTGAACATCTGCCATTTTTACGACTGGGAACAGAATGCGCGTTATTTCAGCAGGCGCACAATTTAGTTTCCATCCCAATAAATGCATGTTAGCTTCTCGGAAGGTCTTTAACTTCTGTGAGCGACGAGCAACTGCTGACAGATCTGTCAGTCATTTTAATTTCTTCATATGCTTCCACGAGTGTTTACATGTAGATATTTGTCTTATAAGTATAGTTTTAATACTAATGTTCAAGTCATTAACTTAGTTGAGACAAGTTTTACCTTTGACTTGACGGCAGGCCTTTCCACTAGAGGAGAATTGTGGATTGATAATATTTCAACACCCAATAATTATGGAACCGAAAAATTAGTAACCACAACAGTTTGAATATGCTATCTAAAATTACAAGCATGCCGGGAAAGAACTGTGTTGTTCTCTTCCTGCTGTGTATCCTGATGACGACATTAGTTCTCCTGTGACCATTCCATTTCTGTCTATTTCACTTCTAGTTCATTGAATCTTTGTAGTCAAATTTATCAAGACTTATGGTCAATGGTTATTACATCTTGAACAAAATTGTAAGGCATGCGCGCTCTTTTAATGTGTGTTCAACTTAGCTTTCACTGTGCAATTATCGCCCTTTCCATACTTCTCCGAAAAGCTGGCGAGATTTTTTGATTGCTTGTAACATGACGTTTCAATTAGTCAATTAGTATACTGGGAATATGCATTTACTATATAATGTGTCATTGCTCTACTCGCACATTCTCATCAACACATCCAGGAAAAAACGGATAGACTTAATAAGTATAGCCAGCAGGTGGGTCTGAACATCAATCTAAAGAAGACAGAGGTCATGACACTTAATGTGAGCAACCCTGAGCCCATAACAGTAAGGAATCAGAAACTGGAACAGACAGACACCTTCACATACCTAGGAACGCATAGTAACACCAGACGGCAGAGCAAGCAAAGCCATCAATAACAGAATGAACAAAGCAATAACAGCCTTTGTTAGTCTAAACAACATCTGGAAGTCCTCTCAGTACAGCACAAACACAAAATTAAGATTATATGAGACCCGTGTACTTTCTGTGCATCTCTGTGGTGTGGAATGCTTGAGAGTAACAGAGAAGGAAATGTCGAAATTGTCCTCTTTCCACACAACCTGCCTAAGAAAAATTATCCGAATCTTTTGGCCGAATACCATCACCAACCAAGAACTGCTTACTCTGAGCAACCAAGAGCACATGCACACCTTCATAACTGGCGGACGCTGGAGCTGGGTTGGCCATGTCCTCAGAAGAGACCCAGATGCCATCACAACAATAGCAATGCTATGGACCCCGGAATGAAAACGAAAGAGAGGCCGACCAAAAACAACTTGGCTGAGAACTGTGGAGGCTGAGATGGAAAGAGTGAATCCGAGCTGGGGCACTGTATGAAGGATGGCTGCCGACCAGACAAAGTGTAAGCAGTTTGTTGCCGCCCTACAAGACGCCACCAGGCGTGATGGCCACTGACTGCTTTGACGGTCGGCGGCTAAGGAACAAAGAAGAAGAAGAATATAATGTGTATGGGTTTCCTTGAAAATGTGCACGAACATACAAACAAATCAATTACTAAGAGCGATCGCTCAGTAATGGTAGATCAAAGACAAGACAGACATACGGAACGACTTACCACCACATATCGATGGCGTAGACAGCTCTGGTCTGCATGGACAGCAGCAAGACGACCCATGTCGTCCACCACCAGAAAGGAAGGTCATCCTTCCTCCTCCTCCGCCTGGATCCCTCCATGATATCATAATCTTAAGTAATCACAGCATCTGGGCGGGGAAGAGCATAAAACACACATGTGGTCAGTCAGTCAGAGGGAAAACAGTATAGGTCATTACAATTATCCACCGTACCTTTGTTTCCACCTGGTGCCACTCTCCATATTTTCGGCACCACTGGTTCATAGTCTCTATGCAGTTACTACTTTTGTCTGTGTCTATGTCTCTCTTCCTCTCTCTCTCTCTCTCTCTCTCTCTCTCTCTCTCTCTCTCTCTCTCACTTTCTCTATCTCCCTCCCAAATCATTATACACTTTTCTATGCAGGTTTTGAAGATGATTTTTTGCTCTTTTCAATGCATTTTATTTCTTGATTATTATTAGATTGTTTTTTCTAAGTGTGAGTAAATAAATAAGGGGGCTGCTGTAAAACTGATAAGGAAATAAATATAAATATATATTAACAAATAAAACGGTTTTACAAATCAGCGGTACACAGGAAACACGTGACGTTTCCATTTTCTGCTTTTGATTTTCATTAATTGTCTTGATATTTTTTTCGTCGGTTCTGTATTTTCCTGGCTTTATTATTGCTCTTCACCTGTGTTGTTATGTTTCATCAGAGACCCCCGAGAACTACACGGGGCAGACCTAGTTGTTACTTTGATATCATTCATCATCATCACATTCTTTAATCTTGTCTCTGATGAGGCAAACACACAACAACAACAACAACAAATAATAATATGAGTACTGCTCCCTCAGGCGACAACAATTCGACAACAATGAGGTTATGTCTACGATTGGCAACCTCATCATGTACAACATATTGCTACATAAACCACCGCTGTAAGGGAGCTTGATAATTCTTGATACAGGCTTCCCAGAAGGGGACCAACTGTAATGGCGGCTCCGCGTTCCATCATCATCATGTGACGTATTCTCTCCAGACCGTTGTATCCATTACAGCTGCTCTGAACGCATCACGATTCTGGGCAAGTCGACCTGCATCATCCAAAGACAAGTTCAGACTTTCGTATTCAGATTAGCCTTTATGGATTTCTTGGCATTGTGCATCCAGTAGTGTGCCATTGCTTTCTGGATGGTTCTGGCCGCTTACCCTTACAATCCATGGTGCGCCCTCAGCCAGATACCAGGCCCTAGAAGCCAATGCCTATGTATTATTGATCATTAGCGTTCATAGGAAGTGAAAATGAAAATGAACGAATAAGTAGGTCTCATTTAACAAAAGATGGACATGATTTTCTTCTTCTCTTCAGTGACCATCACGCCTGGACATGATAGTTCTCGAATAAACATAAGAAAACTAAGAAACTAAAGCATAAAACCTATGGCTGTAAAAATCTTTCAGTGTTGTAGGTTGGATAGACTGTCAGTGTTGTAGGTTGGATAGACTGACAGTGTTGTAGGTTGGATAAACTGTCAGTGTTGTAGGTTGGATAGACTGTCAGAAAATGATAATGACGATGAAGAATGCAATTTATTCTATTCGTTTTTTTTCCCATGTGACTTTTTTTTACCCCTCTATAATAATCATAACAAGAGATGAGAAGAAGACGCTGGAGATGGAGAGGACACACATTGAGGAAACCTGTTGATAGCATTACAAGGCAGTCCTTGTTCTGGAATCCACAAGCATGTGGCCGTTGGCATATACTCAGACAGTGATAATTTATGATGAGTGTGTATAGTGGTTCGTATCACTGCCCTAACAGGGTGATGATGTTAAGTCACTTCTGATCAACTCTGACGATTACAACAGGGTAGGACAGACAGATGGTTGATGGTTTAACATCTGGTGAACAAACTTCACGCCGACAGCAGTGAACATAATACGACGTTTATTTACATAGATATCAGCAACAGTTGAAATGAGATGTTATGCTCAACCTTCCACTTGAGGCCGGTAACTTTATGCAGCAAAATTGTTCATGGGCAATACTCTAAAACATCGTCCTTACTCATTCTCCATTTTCTCATTTCGCTGTCACTGCTTTCTGTATCTACTACTGTCTCTGGTAGTCAAGGTGGTTATAGTTTGAGAACCACGGTTGTCATTTAAAGCTTCTTCTCAAAGTATTTATCTCAGTACTCGTTTGTTCCGAATTATGTTCTACTTTGTCTCTGATATACTTCTATCTTCTTGCATATTTGAGACCTCGTGTTACTACTTGGTGTATCTTGGTAAAGACTGGCCTAACCGCCACGGGTGACTATTTCTACCAAATGTCTATTTTTTCCACACTTCTCATTGGTTAGCTGTTACCTATTGTTCTTCTCATTATTATAGCAGTTTATCTAATTGTCGAGATTTCTTCATACCTGGTCGTCTTGAGAAGGTGTACATTTTCTTCAACATGGGAACACTGTCTCTCTTGTCCACACTTCATTGTATCTTTAAACACTTGGGAGAGAACCCATTTTCTCAACTTACGCTTAACGTGTCAGGATTTGAACTGATTAAACCTAGCACCCTGATTTACCATTACAATTCTTCACGAAGTTTCTAGATCATACTTTGTCACGAACAGGTTCACTCGCCTCTACAAAATCCCGTGCAAAACTCACTACGTTCGCATTACTCGCAAAAACCAAACTCACTTTATCCCTCAAGGGACGTAATTATAAATGATCACCCTTTGCTTCCCAATTAACAAGTCATAGTTTTATCGTCCTCTAACGCAAACTCCAAGCCCGCCAAATCAGTTCATGAAAATCTTTGAAACCGGAATTTCTAACACACAACTTTCTATTAACTAAATACACGACGTTTTCTCAAGGGGCGTGATTAAAAAGTTATTACCCTTTACTTACAATCCAAAAGTCATAGTCTTATCTCCCCCAGTTAAACCCAACAGTCCGTCACTTTCTGTATGCAAATTTCCTACACCAGATTTTCGACACACGACCTTCCTATCACAAGGAAAGAGAGGTCACTACAGCAGCTGAACCAAACAATCTAACAATCTTAAATGTGTACGCTAAAAATGGTACAATTAAAGATGAAGAAATATTAGCCATAAGCACCAGACTAGGCCCCAAAACAGTCATAGTAGGCGATTTTAATTCCCATCATTATGCTTGGGGTGGACAACATGCAGACAATGCAGGAAAGCCCCTACTTGACTTTATAGAAAACAATGACCTGCTAATACTAAACGATGGAACTGCAACTAGAATTAATCCACAAGCTAACAGGGCAGACTCAGCAATAGACATAAGTATAGCAACTAACAACCTAGCGAATGTAAATTGGGAAGTGTTACAAGACACAAACTTAGATCATCTGCCAATTGTAATAACCATGCATGAGAACGTCATTCCAAACCCAAAACCAGAGAAACCGACTTTCAACTATAAAAAAAGCAAACTGGGAAGCCTTCCAATCAGAGCTGGAGATGATTGAATATAAAGACATGGAATCAGATGATACTGACTTGTGGGCAGAAACACTGACCAATGAAATTCTTAAAATAGCAGTAAAATATATACCAAATAAAAATATGCCACAGCACCTAAAACCAAAAAATAACATTAATAAAAAAAGAAAAACTCAGTGGAATAAAGAACCAATTGCCTGGTGGAATAAAAGCTGTGAAGAAATTCATGAGAGAAGAAAAAGGGCCTTACAAAAATATAGAAATAACAGAACAGAAGAAAACTATGATGAGTATAAACATATTAGGAATGAGTCTAACAGAATAATATTTAAAGCCAAAGAAACTCACTGGAAGGAGTTTTGTCAGTCACTTAAACCTAGCACTCAAATTGAAGAGGTATGGAAAAAGCTTAAGGCAATCAAAGGGAACAATAAGAATACAATAATGCCAACAATCAAACTACCAAAGAGAGCAGAAACAGATAAAGAAAAAGCTAATGCCCTTGCTGAGTATTTCTATAAAGTCAGTGCAAAAAGTATGTCTTGAATAGGAAGAAAATGAGAGAAGAGAAAGACTTAAGATACAGTTTTTAAAAAAACTACCAGACCAGATAGATGAAACAAACTATTTAGATGCTGATATAACAGAGGAAGAAGTAACTAGTGCAATAAAAGAGAAATCTAATACTGCTTCGGGGCATGATATACAAGTACTTAGTTATGAAATCCTTAAGAAAGTACCCCCAAAAAAATTATAAACTTAATAACATTCCTTTATAACAAAATCTGGAGCTTAGGAAAGATACCAAAAGCATGGAAAGTAGCTATGCTAGTATCTATCCTAAATTCCAATAAGGAAGCCCATGATGTAAGTTCATATAGGCCTATCTCCTTAACATCACAACTAGGTAAAATACTGGAAACGGTTGTTAACAAAGAGTTAAATTCTACCTGGAAAAAAATCAGTTGTATAGCCCAAACCAGTCAGGGTTTAGAGCAGACAGAAGTACAGTAGACAAGCTTGTAAGTTTAGAACACGATGTAAACCCTAGCTAGAGTTCAAGAGGAAAGAGAAAACAGTGGCAGTCTTTTTTGGATGTCGCTAGAGCATATGATGAATGCTGGAGAGATGGGGCTCTTTACAAAATGAAAAAGATTGGCATTACTGGTAAAACCTATAGGTATCTGGAAAATTTTTACAGGACAGGTATTTTGCTGTACAGGTGAACAATGATAATTCAGACATATATGAACAACAGAAAGGGATTCCTCATGGATCAGTGATTTCACCTTCAATTTTCACTATAGCTGTAAATGATTTAGAAGATGAATTTAACTACATTAAGAATGCATTATCACAATTTGGAGATGACTGTGCCATTTGGCGATCTGGAGAAAACTTGGACCATGTTTACCAAAAACTTCAAAAACAAATAGACAAAGTTTGAGAGTGGATGAAAAATTGGGGCTTCCAAATTAATGTAAACAAAACAGTAGGTATGATATTCAGCAAAGAAAATTAAAAAAAAATAACAAAATCAATATAACCATTAAAGGACAGAAAACATGTACCTCCTTAACAACTAGATTTCTGGGCATGACTTTAGATAAACAACTAAATTGGAATAAACATATAGACAATTTAGTGGAAAGCTATAGGGGATCCCTAAATATACTAAGGATAGTAAAAGGTAATGGATGGGGGGGGGGGGGGGGGGGCGGGGGAGGGGGCCAGCAATAAAATAATGCTTATGTCCTACAAGTCTTTCATCAGGGGGAAACTAGATTATGTCAGCATAGTCTATGACTCAGCTGCAGCTTCTAACAAAGCAAAACTTGACAGAATTCAAAATGCAGCCATGAGAACCATTACAGGTGCATTTATATCAACACCAGTAGAAGCACTAGAAGTAGCTCTTGGCATACCGCCCCTTGGTCTAAGACTAAAAGAACTAAGATTAAATTATTGGAGTAAAGTAGCACAAGAAGTGACCCACCCAGCACATAAAGCATTTGTCAAAAACAAACCATGTGTATGGGACGCCCCTTAAATAAAGATAGATATCCAACAGGGTGGAGAACTATAGACGATCTAACGCAGTTCAAAATACTGTCAAACACAATTAATAACAGTAATAAATATAGAAGCACAATACCACCCTGGGAACTAAAAACACCAATCATAGACTACTCACTTACAGAAAAGATCAAACAAAACATAGAAGATAAGAAAGCCAAATGATCAGTAGAAAGTTCATAAATCAACTTACAAAACAAAGTCTGGCCGTCTACACTGATGGATCCAAGGGTGATAGTGGCCAACTAGGTGTAGGAGTAGTAATATCACTGTGGGGAATTAAAAAGAGTTACAGTGTAACTGAAGGGGCTTCGATTTTTACCGCAGAGATGGCAGCAATTCTAAAAGGTTTAGAAATAATCGAAGATAACTCACCAGAAGCTGTTACGATATTTACAGACTCACTATCATCACTACAAGCACTAGAACACCCAGGTAAATGTAGCCGGCCAGACATAAAGGAAGAAATCCTAGCAATTAATACATCATTGGGGAACAGAGGATGTAGTGTGAGGCTAGTGTGGGTTCCAGCACACATAGGTGTAGCTGGTAACGAGTTGGCAGACCAGAACGCCAAGAATGGAAGAATAAGTAAAAACAATATAAGAGCAGGACTGGGAAGGTCGGAGATCAAGAGCCAAGTGAAGCTAACTATAAACGAGGAATGGAAGACTACATGAAAGAACAATAGAAAAGGCAGACACGCGTTCAAACTGCTGAAAGAACCAACAAGGACGTGCTAGGTCAGAGAAGAATTAAAGATACCATCGAACAAAAAGTTGTGGCGTCTCCGTCTCGGTGCAGCATACTTTATGATAGAGGAACCACACTGCCAAGAATGTCAGGAAGAGAATGATATAGACCACTACCTCATTCACTGTAAAAAGTACGAACAACAAAGGCTTGAATTAAAAACGTACTACAGAAATCACAATATAGGCATGACAGGTGATAAGGTTTTAAGTATAGATGCCCCAGCAGAAGCCCAATCAATACTTAAAAGATATATACATAAAACAAAGGAAAACATATAAGGTTAGTACTTCAGAAAAGACATTCAACCAAATAGAAATTAAGCAACAAGAACTAACAAATCATTTAAAAAAAAGAAAAACAACAGAAAAACAAATTACTAATTACTCATAGGACAAGGAAAGACAACGAGGTTTAAAACAAAACACCAACTCAAAAACAACAAATACTAATACAAGTTAAAACTAAGTGTAAAGGACAATAGTTATCTATATACAATACAAAAGAGAAAATAAAATGGACAAATGGTAATATAAATTAAAACCAGCAACTGCAAAAGACAATAGTTATTTCAATCGAAAACAAAATTAGTAAATAAAATGACACTAAATACCGTAATTATAACCAATTTTCAGGTTGAACAGGGTAGACCAAGACGGAACGAGAAGAGGCAATAACGGGCAGCTGCTAAGTGCCCGCTCTCCACCCATCACCTTTTCAAAACAACAACAACAACAACAACAACAACAACAACGGGAGACGAAGTAACAATTCTCCAGACCTAGAGGTCTTTTATATTTGGACATGCGCTCTAATATAACCGGCTAGGTTGAACGGGACGAGCCTCGCCAAAACGAGGCAAACTTTTATTTTTTTTTTAAAAGAAAAGGGGGGGGGGGAGACGAAGGAACATTTGGAGAAGAGAGCTGGAGACAGACATGGAAAGACTTTGAGCTGTCCTGGACGCTGTCCTGGTACAGGACAGGAAGTCTCGTCATAAGTTTGTTGAAGCCATATGCTCCTTAAGGAGTTGAAGAAGAATGGTGATGATGATGATGATGATGATAACAAGCATGGGGTCACCATCTGTGTCAGGCACTATATGACTTCTTGCAGTTGTGGTTTATGTAGCAATGTTTTTTTTTTAACTTGACATGCTTGCTAACCAAACCTGCCAACTGCCCTTAGTACAGCATGCTTGGAAAGGCGCTGTGAACATATTCTTAACTGTCAATATCCCGATTCGCCAGCTACAAGTGTACATGTAATCTGCAGACAAGGTAACTGACCATCTTGAACCAGGGACACTGAAACAGGTAATACCGAAACAAGGGAAAAGTGTGTTCGCTGAAGCAAACTTTATCGACACCACTGAATGGTCGCTAAAGATTTTTCAGGGAACCCGTTTGCTAAAGATTTGTCTGGAAACCAATGATCTGGAATGCTAAGAATCGGACGAGAAGAGCTGGTGGAGCATATAAGAAATGGCAAGATAAACCTCTCAACAACATGATGTGACAGACCTTAATATATTCACTGCTTACAGACTTGATAGTCAACTAAACAATCCTCGATATGGGGACGTTCGGTGTGGTTTGGTTTTAAGGACTACCTTCATTGCACACGGACAACTCCATCAGTGCTCCGATCTTCTCCTTTAGAGCACACAAGGAGGATCTCAGTACAGTGCACGAACTCCATAGCACCGGCGAGAATCCTAATGTGGGTATATAGGAATCCCCCATTCTATAAATATTTTTGTGGTGCGAAGTGAAATCCGGAAACTACTTTTAGACCGTGGCACCGTAAAAAACAGAGAAATAAACTAAGAAGAAAACTCGGAGCCTACTATTCTTATAGATAAAAAAAATACAATCGCAAAAATATGGGCACTCGTACGAAAGAAAGAAAGAAAGACAGATAGACAGACAGACAGACAGAAACTACATAACAGAAAATTAAGACAAGTAACAGATTCTCCGAGCCAGGTCTATCCAAACCACGCCACTGCTTTGCAGCAAGGGTGAAACGTGTCTAGCTGTACGACCAGCTACGCCTTCCTGTTTGTTAATCGCTTACAGCAATTTCATTCCATCACTCGTAATTAAGCAGAAGTTGTGACAAATGATCCACTGTTTAGGGTTATGTTTTAACCTTTGTTTTCACTTTCTGCTGTCTGCACTCATGTTTTCACTTAGTCTCCTGCACTGAATATATAGCTTGTTTTCATTGGTGCTTCTGAAAGGCTGTCTAATTAATTGTTTTAACGGTTCTTGGGGCAGTTAAGGCTGACACATAATTTGTGAGAAATACTAGCTTTGGTTATAGCATTTTAACTGGTTTCCATGTTGGTTATTGCAGCTGTTTTTTGTGCTTCTGCCTCAGCTTCTTCTTCTGCGTCCAGCTTACAGTCATGCTAAATTTGCAGGCCTGTCTCAAGGACGAAGTCCACAGTCTTTTCCAGGTCAGCACGGCGGCCACATAGCTTCTGCTTGAGCTCAGCACCCCTTGGCCAGGTCAGACGTCGTGGGTCATCATGGGTTGGGCAATTTTGGAGAATGTGTTCGGGGATCTGGATTCCAGTTCCACATGGACATTCATTTGTATGAGATATCCTGAGGCGACAGAAATGGCCAAGTAATCTGCAGTGTCCAGTTCTCAGGCGGAATATGATGGTTCGTTGGTGAAGATCTCCTGCCTCAGCTTGATAGTTGTTTAAAATTTTCGAGTGGCCCCTGAAATATGGATTTCTCGTCTATAATTCAACAAAGTGAATTTCAACAATGGATTCCTGCCCACCGCAAGATGTACGGAAAACGGAAATTAAGAGTCAGATGGACTTACCAAAGAAGGAGGAAGTATAGTACAAAAGTATGTACGAGAGACAGAGGTAGTTGTAAGAAAGCGAACAAAGAAGACATATCCCATATTCCGCACCCCCCCCCCCCCCCCCCCCCCCCCCCCCCCCCCCCCGTATATTTATATTTTTACTGCTCGGATGTGTGTTTCTTAAAGCGTGCACTTAAAAATAGGTAAAAGACCCCAGATTATCTAATAGCTGTAGAGGCGCCAACACGTTATCCTCATAAATACACTGAGGTATACACTGGTGTGTATTGTGCTGACGAAATCGCCGGACATCCTTATCTGCTCCTAGCAACTTACTCCAAAAGACTTTCGTCACGAAAGCGCGCACAACTCGTCAAGAATATCGAGAGTGATTTACTTTCCTGGCAAGGCGATGGCACCGTTTGGATGGCCCTCCAGTTCGATACCCGGTAAGCCTATCAATACCCGGTAAGCCTATCATTTATATTTCTTTTTTCTGTTGTCTTGTGTCCTTCTTTATGTCTAACGGGTTCCTTTATTTTTTTTTATTTTAGGAGTCAAAAGTACTTTTTAATGAACCTAAATCGCTGTCAAAGGGAATACACGGAAATATGCAAACACTCTGTTACAGTTACATCTCAAGAAAGAAAGAAAACATTTTATTTTTATTTTATACACATTTTGAAGAGGCGCCCGAACAGAGTGAAGGCAGATCAGTGGCCATGTGTCAAACCTGGAGACAAATAAGATTATGTAACCTTGCACTTTACTTAAATGTGCAGTTGTGTTTTCACTACGACAAATTTAATTGGTTTGTGGTTTTCAGATTAGACCTATCCCCCTTCGCGCATTACATTTTAGTGCTACTGTAAGTTTTTTTTTTCTCCAGGCTCATTATCACCATCACTTTCAGCCACCAAATAGTTCCCGTTAATTGTCAATATTTATTTGTTCATTTACTATTCACAGGACTGAAGTTTCATTTATTATTCATTCGCGAATATCGCGGAAATCGAAGATTACCAGACGCTGACTCCGTGACCAAATTTACTGCTAGGCGAATGGGCAATAGCTGTGTAGCAGATATCATCATGTCCATTCCGCCTGACTTGTTTGTGGGTCAAGTTTCCTGTGGCCTTGTCAATCATAAAAAGTGAATGAATAACACCTTTCCTCGTGACTACTGACATCCTCTGAGGCAGCCACGTCAAACTACTACGTCCGCTTGTGCCACCCGTGGAAAAAAAACAATGTACCTGCCAGCGGTTTGATGTGGGAACATTGTTCCTGCGGTCGCCTTACAGAATGTCTGCTGACAGGTCGATTATTACTTTCGGCGTCCAGCAGTCAATGGAATTGTCAAGCTCTCTGGACACGAGACTGACTCTCGAAGAAGCATAAGATTGAATGCCAGGTCACTGTATTTTTGCGTGTACATTTTTTTACCAAACCAACATAATAATTTGTTCACTAAGCTAATAAAACAATTTTATTAGTAATACCGGCATGAAAGTGAGAACTTAAAATTTGCTCACTAAGCTAAGACAATGATTGGTCGACTAAGCTTATTTGTTCACTATACTAACAAAATAATTTGTTCACTAAGCTTAACAATATCCTTTGTTCACTACGATTAACAAAATATTTTGTTCACTAAGCTAACAAAATAATGTGTTCACTAAGCTAACAAAATAATTTTCTCACTAAGCTAAAAAAAATAATTTTCTCACTAAGCTAACAAAATAATTTGTTCACTAAGCTAACAAAATAATTTGTTCACTAAGCAACTTTGCTCCGAGAAATAAACTGTTACTGCACATTGTGCAAGCTCGTATAATGAAATTTTTAATTTTAATTTTATTTTTGGTATCTCTAATTAACGCCAGCACATTAACGCCAGCACATTAACGCCAGCACATTAACGCCAGCACATTAGTTGAACAATTTATGACGATGTTCGTGCGGGTATGTAAAGGTCCTGTAGCAGATACTGCAGTAGGGGAGTGAAGTGTTAGCCACTTCACAATACTAGGTTCAGCTTCGAGAGGTGGGATGACTAGTCCTTTCCTCGCTGGCTTTGCCTTCCCTAGCTCAAGAGCAGTCTGGTACCCATTCAGCTTCAGAACACACGCGATATAGTTTCTAGTTTAATCTGTCTTTTAAAACTAAATCTCATTAAATGAAAAAACAGATGCTATGAATATGTACTATCAAATACAAATCAGTAACACATTACTGTAAAACTTACTTCATTTAAGAGTAGTATTTAATTTCCTCAAAAAATGTCACTGGAATTTGTATTTGAAAGTATCTTATTTAAAATATGTCCTCTCTTGTGTTTACTCACAGTTAAGAAGCAAGAGCGTTAAATAGACTACACGCATTGACTGTGTTGCTTACAACTTATATCGTGCACTGATCATCAACTATCCTTCTTTGTACTGACGTCAATTAAATCAAATGTACTGACGAGACCTGTTGTTTGGAGTTCTGGGATGGACGATACATTGACAACAACAAAAAATACTCTCATAAACAAAGAGAAACACATCAATCACTGACAGTGAATGTGAAAAAAAGGTGGGTGATTGTGTTTTAACACATCAGTGATCATCCCGTCACCGGGCTAATGGAATAAATTCTCATGTAAATTTTATCTGACACACTTTTCTTCTCCTTTAGGCTATTTTTACAGATCAGTTAACATCCAACTGCAAACTACGTCACAGTTATGCCTATTGAGGGCACGTGAAGATAAGATTGATAAAAAGTGAGGGAATCAAGGTGTGAAAGTAGAGGTTGGGAAACTGGGAATGACGGTAAGAAAGTGGGGACTAGAAAACTGGGAATGACGGGATGAAAGTGGGGACTAAAAACTGGGAATGGCGGTATGAAAGTGGGGACTAGAAAACTGAGAATGACGGGATGAAAGTGGGGATTAGAAAACTGAGAATGACGGGATGAAAGTGGGGATTAGAAAACTGAGAATGACCGGATGAAAGTGGGGACTAAAAACTGGGAATGACGAGATGAAAGTGGGGACTAAATACTGGGAATGGCGGTATGAAAGTGGGGATTAGAAAACTGAGAATGACGGTATGAAAGTGTTGGATGGAACACAGGGAATGACGGGATGAAAGTGGGGACTAAAAACTGGGAATGGCGGTATGAAAGTACAGATTAGAAAACTGAGAATGACGGGATGAAAGTGGGGACTAAAAACTGGGAATGGCGGTATGAAAGTGGGGATTAGAAAACTGAGAATGACGGGATGAAAGTGGGGATTAGAAAACTGAGAATGACGGGATGAAAGTGGGGACTAAAAACTTGGAATGGCGGTATGAAAGTGGGGATTAGAAAACTGAGAATGACGGGATGAAAGTGTTGGATGGAACACAGGGAATGGCGGTATGAAAGTGGAAACTAAAAAACTAGAAATGACGGTATGAAAGTGGTGGATAGAAAACGGAATGAAGGTACGAAAATGGGGACTAGAAGGCAGGAAATGATGGTATGAAAGCTGAGACTAGAAAACATGGAATGACGCCATTGTAATGGGGACTGGTTAACTGAGTAAGACTGGCATGAAAGTGAGGACTTGAAAACTATGAAAGCGGGACGTGGAAAACAGAATAACAGAAGTGTTGGAATATTTTAGACATTGCCAGATGTTGATTATGAACACGAGCGACTAGGTTAGAGCATGATGAATATCATCCTAACATACATGTCGTGAAACATTCTAAATCCACATATATAAATTAAAAGGTAAATGTAAAGCCTAACACATAAATTCAATAAAAAGAAAAAGAAATGGTTAAAGACCCGTGCTTTCCAATAGCGTACGCCTGTGTTAATAGAACGTCATGCTAGTTGAACAATAAAAACCCCTGTTTTATGCTTCGTCTGCATATTCTCACGCTTTCACGTTGATAGTAAAGCCTACTGCATCACTACACGCTTTCTACAATAAAACGTGTACTGTATTTCTAAGAAAACCTTGAGCTAGGCACCCTGCGTAATGACCTAAATTAATACTTCCATTGATTTCCTTTTATACACGGCGTGATGAAAAGACAGATGAACTTAGGATAGAGAGAGGGAGGGCTGAAAGCAGGAACGCATGCAACACGAACACGCGTCTCGCGATATACAATTAATGCCACCCTCCCCGCGCGAAAGGCCAGAGGCACTAACTTTTTTTCAAATAGACCGTGATAAAAAACACTACAACTACGAGAGTTAGGTTTAAAAACACGAAAAACGCTTATTAGGAAACATGACATTATACTGGTTTACGTTTGAAAGCCTGACAGTACAGCAGACACCCTAAAAGTTTGGAAGTGAGGAGGTGGTAACAGCACGACTATCCTAGAAGAAAATACATATTTTGAACGCCGCCACTTAGCTCCCTTAAAACTTATATATTTGGGTTCCTTAGGACTTGCTGACAAAGAATATGTTAAGTGTTACGCAAATAGTCTAGAAATTAACAAATTATAGCCAAAAGAAAATAGTGAGGGTGTCAGACAACACCAAAAAATAATCGCACAGTGGCATGTTTTGAAACCACTATTTTACGGGAAATGGGCCACCATGTAAAATCCTATTTGATTGGATAGAAGTAAATGTAAGGCTAAACACGATTAGTCGGACTATAAATACTAATTTTTTGTTGTTACGGAAACGTGAGTAGGGGTACTTTTTTTGAAAAGCTGTGTAAACATGGCCCGATTGGTTAGACCCGCCAATATAGTCAATTAGGAGCGTCAGGTCAGTGCCACATTTTAAAATAAACTTACTAAGAAACAGTGCGTTGAGAGCCAGATCATATTTTTCTAAATAAAAGTCTGGGACAGAGGCAGATCGAAATTTGTGCCATTATTCATCGCCAGTCAACGTATCTGTGTTTATTTCCATGAATTGTGGTAAGCTTGATATATTCGATATCTTTTTTAATGAAAATTGAATGTAAATTGATAATTTATGTCTGTATATGTGCGTGGTTCAGTAGCAAACATGAGGCAAGGCCTAGATACTGCTCCAACCTGAACATGACGTGTCGGAGAAAAGTAAAACTGCATGGAATTGCCAAACAGTACACTGACACCTATCTTATTGACTAGAAGGAACTAATGCTGGAATTGCAGAGGCGTAGTAACCATTTAGGAGCAGAATACTGGTGTAAATTGTTTCAGATGAAGCTAGCAGTTGGCCTATCGCTCTGAACTCAGTGTTTGTTATGTATTGTGTTCAGTGTAGAAATAGATTATAAATTAGTTATGAAGTAGGAGGTACAACCTTCTTGTTTCAGGGACTGTGGTCCTAGTTATTGAAGCAGCACCTGGTCTGAGTTTTGCTGAAATCCAGAGGCTGACAGCATACTCCTTGGTCCAGATAGCGACCAGTGAGGTGTCTCCAGAACACAGTGAAGCAATCGAGCAGAGGAGTCTTTTCCTGCCGCCATCACGAAAGATAAGCTTCTGTGGCCAGAGTAGCTCAACATTATGTACCCCCTCAAAAATTGACATTTTGTTAAACACAGAGGGACAATTAATTGGTTCAAATGACAGGAACTGTGAACTTTTCCAAATACTATTTCCCCGATAATCAAACACTTGAAGTCATGATGAAAAACAACAACCAAGCTTGAACAAAACCAGTATTACCTCATATTACTACTGCACAAATTACACACATAGAATAATAATAATAAACTATGTCAATACAAAGTTCATATATATAAACTGTGTACATAATACTTGTAATTACATTTGATTGTGATTCCTGGTTCACTGTGTAGTTGAATCAGGATACCCATTAGTGAAAGAATTAATACATATATTTTTAAACTTAAACACTTGACTCATTTAAGATAGTATTATAGAGTGTTATATGTGTGTGAGTGTCACAGTGTTGTAAAGTGTTGTGGAATAAATTAAATTGTTTATCTGTCTGTTGTTGTTGTGACTTACACTTCATCATTTTCATAACCCTAGACATTTAACGTAGTCATCACAATATTCCAGAATAATTCTGACTGAGGTATAAATGTGGTAGCAGGTAAGGTCATCTGTAATACACCACACTTATTAGATACAGATACCTTCACAGCTGATCTCAGTCAGTACACTAAGTCCCCGATAAATATTTATAACATCCCATTTTACCACAATACAACATGTGAGACGGTCGCTAGGGGGCGCGAAGCCCCAGAGAAAACAGGTCATGCACACGTCATTTTCCTCTAGTTTACAGAACAATAAAATAAGTGAGAAATATTTAGGTTCAAGAAGTTTGCAGATACACCTCACGGTAGAAGGGGAACGACTAAGTAAGTAAGTTTGCAGATATCGGCAATTCCAAAATAATAAATAAATAAATAAACAATAATATTTGGATCTAGAAGGAAGAGAGGCCCAAAGAAGGAAATAGGGAGAACAATAAACTTTATATAAATATCACCTATGTGTAACCATGTCCTTTTAAAAGAAATAGTTTAAGTGTTCTTCTTCTTTGATCCTTAGCCGCCGACCGTCAAAGCAGTCAGTGGCCATCACGCCTAGTGGCGTCTTGTAGGGCAACAACAAATTGATTCCACTTTGCTCGGTCGGTGGCCATCCTTCGCACAGTGCCCCAACTCTGGTTCACTCTTTGCATCTCAGCCTCCACAGTCCTCCGCCAGGTTGTTTTTGGTCGGCCTCTCTTTCGTTTTTCTTCAGGGGTCCAAAGCATAGCTGTTCCTGTGATGGCATCGGGGTCTCTTCTGAGGACATGACCAACCCAGCTCCAGCGTCTGCCAGCTATGATGGTGTGCATGTCCTCTTGCTTGCTACGAGTAAGCAGATGTTGGTTAGTGATGGTATTTGGCCAAAGGATTCGGTGAATTTTTCGTTTAAGTGTAAGCTTAACATATTACACCCATATCATTGTTAAAAAATGTATTCTATTAGTTGACATTGTTAAAACACTGTCGTGAAACATTCTAAATCCACATATATAAATTAAAAGGTAAATGTAAAGCCTAACACATAAATTCAATAAAAGGGAAAGAAGAATGGTAAAGAACAGTGCTGTCACAATGACTGTACTCGAGATCCCCCTTTTTCTGCTTCGTCTGCATGTTCTCACGCTTTCACGTTTACTAGTAAAGCCTACAGCAGCATACACGCCTTTCTAACAATAAAACGTGTACTGTATTTCTTAGAAAACCTTGAGATAGACACACTGCGTAATGACCTAGATTAGTATTCCATTAATTTCATTTTATACACTACGTTAACATAAACGAAAGGACAGATGGACTTAGGATAGAAAGAGAGAGGGCTGAACGGAGGACGTATGCAACACTAACACGCGTCTCGCGATTAAAATTAATGCCACCCCCAACGCGAAAGGCATGAAGCACTAACTTTTTTTCAGATGGACAGTGATAAAAAACACTACCAATACGAGAGTTAGGTTTAAAAACATGATTAATGCTTATTAGGAAACATGACATTATACTGTTTTATGTCTGAAAGCCTGACAGTACCGAGACACCACATCGTATCGAAGTGAACGGGAGGTAGAAGAAAATGCATATTTTGAACGCAGCCACTTAGCTCCATTAAATTTACATATTTGGGTTCCTTAGGACTTGCTGACAAAGAATATGTTAATTGTTACGCAAATAGTCTAGGAATTAACAAATTATAGCCAAAAGAAAATAGTGAGGATGTCAGACAACACCAAATCATAATCGCACAGTGGCATGTTTTGAAACCACCATTTTACGGGCAAGAGGCCACCATGTTAAATCCGATTTGATTGGCGGGAATAATATGTAAGGCTAAACATGATTAGTCGGACTACAAATACTATTTTTGGTTGTTAGGGAAACGTAGGAAGAGTAAATTTTTTCAAAAGCTTTGTAAACATGGTCCTATTGGCTAGACCAGTTAATATAGTCAATTAGGAGCGTCTGTTCAGTGCCACATTTTAAAATAAACTTACTAAGAAACAGTGCGTTGAGAACCAGCTCATATTTTTCTAAATAAAAGCCTGGGACAGAGGCGGATCGGAATTTGTGCCATTATTCATCGCCAGTCAACGTATTTGTTATTATTTCCATGAATTGTGGTAAGATTGACATACTTGATATCTATTTGATGAAAATTGAATGTGAATTGATAATTTATGTCTGTATGTGTGTGGTTCAGTAGCAAACATGAGGCAAAGCCTAGATACTGCTCCAACCTAAACAAAACTTGTCGGAGAGAAGTATATAATGCTGCATGGGATCACCAAACAGTACACTGACACCTATCTTATTGACTAGAAGGATCTAATGCTGGAATTGCAGAGGCGTAGTAACCATTAAGGAGAAGAATACTGGTGTAAATTGCTTCAGATGAAGCTAGCAGTTGGCCTACCGCTCTGAACTCAGTGTTTGTTATGTATTGTGTTCAGTGTGGAAATAGATTATAAATTAGATCTGAAGTAGGAGGTACAACCTTCTTGTTTCAGGGACCGTGGTCATAACTTATTGAAGCAGCACCTGGTCTGAGTTTTGCTGAATCCAGAGGCTGATAGCATACCCCTTGGTCCAGATAGCGACTAGTGAGGTGTCTCAAGAACATGGTGAAGCAAGCGAGCAGAGGAGTCTGTTTACTGCCGCCATCACAGAAGATAAGATTCTGTGGCCAGCGCAGCTCAATCCTATGTGCCCCTCTAAAACTGACAATATATAAATAAAGAGGGACAATAAATTGTTTCAATGACAGGAACTGTGAACTTTTCCCAATACTATTTCCACCATAAGCAAACACTTCAAGTCATGATGACAAATAACCACCAAGCTTGAACAAGCCAGTATTACCTCATAGTACTACATCACAACTTACACACATATGATAATAATAATAAAATATGTCAATACAAAGATCATAACTATAAATTGTGTACATATAACTTGTAATTACATTTGATTGTGATTCCTGGTTCACTGTGTAGTTGAATCAGGATATCTATTATTGAAAGAATTAATACATATATTTTTTAAACTTTAACACTTGACTCATTTAAGATAGTCTTATAGAGTGTTATATGTGTGTGAGTGTCACAGTGTTGTAAAGTGTTGTGGAATAAATTAAATTGTTTATCTGTCTGTTGTTGTTGTTGTGACTTACACTTCATCATTATCATAACCCTAGACATTCAACGTAGTCATCACAATATTCCAGAATAATTCTGACTGAGGTATAAATGTGGTAGCAAGTAAGGTCATCTGTAATACACCACACTTATTAGATACAGATACCTTCACAGCTGATCTCAGTCAGTACACTAAGTCCCCTATAAATATTTATATCATCCCACTTTACCACATATATTGGGGTCTCGCTCCCGGGATATTGAACTTTCTCCTATTATATATATATTGGGAATAATAAAAATTTAAAAGGTATCCTTGGGTGAAAATAAATAAGGTTGAGCTCTCAGTGCCTGTGGTTGTCCTTGGATATTTAGTTAGAGATTGAATTGTTTAGTTAGATATTGTTTACATTTACCTGTTAGAAAATGGCGGACCTGGCCAAATTTCGATCTGCTGCTGTGCAGACTGCTAAAGAGTTAGGAATGGACGGGCAAGTTATGATTGCTTATGTCACTACGGAATGTGACAAATATATTGAACGTGAAGAAAGAAGATTAGAAAAAGAGGCCGAAAGAAAATTAGAATCTGAAAGATTGGCCGAAGATAAGAGAATAGAGGCTGAGGCTAAGAGGTTGCAGATTGAGGCTGAGGCTAAGAGGTTGCAGATTGAGGCTGACAAAGAGGCTAAAGCATTGGAGGCAGATAGGGAGATTAAGAGGCTCCAATTAGAAGAACAAAAGGCAGAAAGAGAAGAAAAGAGATTAGCTGCAGAGAGGGAAGCAGAAAAGGAGGAGAAGAGATTACAAAGGGAACATGAGTTACGACTAAGGGAGTTTGAGTTTCAAGGCCATGCTCCTGAAAATGGTGCCAGTCCCTTTACCTCCGATGCTACTGCTAGTCAGGGAGCCTCAACCTCAGCTATGAATTTTCATTTAGATCATTTTGTTGAGAAAGACGATGATATTGAGAGCTATCTAAATAGATATGAACTATTAGCTACCACGTATGGGTTAGAGAGAGAAAGGTGGAGCTTAAAGTTATCTCAAGGGCTTCGTGGGGCAGCTTATGAAGTTTTTGCCAAAATGAGCAGAGGTGATCAAGAAAATTATGACATGCTAAAGCAGGCTCTTTTGTTAAGATATGAAAAGAACGCAGAATTTTATAGGAAAAAATTTAGGAATGCTAAACTACTGTCAGGTGAAACCTATCACCAGTTCTCTGCACGGTTAGAGACATACTTGGAGAAATGGACTTCTCTGGGGAAAACCCAAGATCTTAAGGAAATGATCCTTATAGAACAACTAAGAGAGTCCATGGCTCCAGACCTGAGAAAGTTTCTCATGGAACAAGGTGCAGAGAGACTGGGTGAGTTACTAAATGTTGCTGAAAGGTATCAAGCAGCTCAGGCAGAGGTATCAGGTAATAAAAAGAAACAGGTAGATAATTTTAAGGCACCACAGAACTTTAATAAATTTGATCCTAGAGATCAAAACAAAGGTAAGCACCAGTTTGATAGGCCACGGTATGACAATAAAAATAAAACCCCACAATTCGATGAAAGGAAATATGATGAAAGAAAATCTTTCAACCAAGGAAGGAGGTGGTGTAAAAATTGTAAGATGAACAATCATGACACTGACCATTGTAGAAGGAAACCTCCTCATTGTGCTGCTATGACATCTGGAAAAAAGGAAAAAAAGGTCAAACCTGCGGAACTACAGGAACCATACCACCCCCCAGTGTGTGAAGATGTAATCTGTAATGGTGTCACCATAAGGTGTTTATATGATACAGGTTTAGATTATGATTCCGTTGTGAGTTCTCACCTGGTGCAGGCAGATCAATACACCACAGAAACAGTGGAGATTTAAACTGCAACCAAGGATGTAGCTACCATGACACTTCCCGTCGCCCGGATAAAGGTGAAAACGCGATATGTGGAAGGAATCATAAAAGCAGCAGTGATAAATGAGCCAATCTACCCTCTGATATTGGGGTGTAGATATGTCTTCTTGGGGAATCCCAAGAGACCTGTGATATTGGCAACAGTGCAGACCAGATCACAGTCTAAAAAGGAGGAGGATAATCCAATAAATACTCATCCAGATGAGATGAGGAAGGCACAGGCGGAGGACAAAACACTCAAGCCGTGTTTCAAGAAGTTGCCCAAATCTCATACACCTCCAGGCAAGGGAGAATTTTATATGAAGAACAAGCTGATTTATAGGAAGGCTGGATCTGAATCCAATGGTCACGGACAGCTGGTCCTTCCCACTTCATATAGGACTAAAGTGTTGGAACTAGGGCATGCGATTCCCTTCAGTGGTCATATGGGGATCAGCGCAACAGGACAGCGTATAGCTTGTCACTATTTCTGGCCAGGAATAACTGAAGATATCAAACGATATGTAAAATCCTGTCCAGAGTGCCAACGAGTAGCACCTAAGCATTGGACTGCACCAGCAACTCTGGGGGAAATGCCCATAGTGGGAACACCCTTTGAGAGAGTTGCCGTGGATCTTGTGGGACCTCTCACTCGAACTAAGAGGAGGAACAGCTACATTCTGACTCTGGTGGACACTTGTTCTATGTGGGGAGAGGCGATAGCCCTGTCATCGATTGACTCTAAACATGTGGCAGAGGCATTACTCACAATTTTCACAAGGTTAGGTTTTCCCAATCAAATCTTGACCGATAATGGCTCTCAGTTCAAGGGGAAACTAACAGAAGAAGTTTTCAGGATCTTCCAGGCCAAACACTTCCATTGTAGTGTGTACCATCCCCAAGGGAACGGCCAAGTGGAAAGATTTAATGGCACGTTGATGCCGATCCTGAGAAAGTTGGCACACGAAAAACCAGATACATGGGACCAGTACCTTCACGCCGCCCTCTTTGCTTATCGGGAGGTACCCCATAGTTCAACCGGTATGGCCCCGGCAACATTATTATTTGGAAGGCCAATAAAAGGTCCACTCGAAGCGCTGTTAAGAACGTGGACTGATGAAAAGGCAGAGGAAAATATTACATCCTCATACCAATATGTGAATGAGCTGACCACTCGTTTAAAAACTGGTTGGAAACTTGCCAATGAAAATTTGAGACAAGCCAGGAAGAAACATGCTGCCTATTTCAACAGGAAGGCTAAAGACAGAGATTTGGCTGTGGGAGAGAAGGTACTGCTTCTTCTACCCGGTAGTCAAAATAAGTTACAAATTGGATGGCAAGGTCCATATACAGTTCTAGAGAAGGTGTCTAGAACCAATTATAAGATAGATAAGAAGGGGAAAGAAAAAATCTATCATGTGAATCTCCTGAAGAAATATTTGGAAAGAGAAAATCAGGAAGAGACACACTTGTTGACCTTGTCCATTGCAATGGAGATGAAAAAGGAACCACTTTCATCATTTGAATATCCATTACATCCCTGTGAGACAGCGGCACAGGTGAAAATCAGTACACATTTAACGAAAAATCAGAAAGAGAGAGTGCAACAGGTTCTAGATAATCATACAGAGGTGTTAACGGACCGACCGGGGCATACAAACTTATTGGAATATGATATGAAACTGATAGACCCCACACCTGTCTGTATGAAACCCTATTCGATTCCTTTTGCTAAGGAGAAAGCTTTGAAGGAAGAGATAGACTATTTGTTGAAGGAAGGAATTATTTCACACAGTGAATCTTCGTATAGTTCCAGTGTGGTGCTCTTAAGGAAACCCTCTGGAGAACATAGACTCTGTATAGATTACAGGAGACTGAATGCTATCACAGAAGGACAGGTGGATCCATTGCCGGATACAAATCAGTTGTTTGCCAGGCTAAATAAAGCTAAATATTTCTCAAAAGTGGATCTGAGTAAAGGATACTATCAGATTCCAGTAAAGCCTGAGGTTAGACCATACCTAGCGTTTAGTACCTCAGAGGGACACTATGAGTTTAACAGATTGCCATTTGGATTGAAGAATGCGCCTAGTGTCTTCTATAGTGTGGTAAAGTGAGATGATATTAATATTTATAGAGGACTTAGTGTACTGACTGAGATCAGCTGTGAAGGTATCTGTATCTAATAATTGTGGTGTATTACAGATGACCTTACTTGCTACCACATTTATACCTCAGTCAGAATTATTCTGGAATATTGTGATGACTACGTTGAATGTCTAGGGTTATGAAAATGATGAAGTGTAAGTCACAACAACAACAGACAGATAAACAATTTAATTTATTCCACAACACTTTACAACACTGTGACACTCACACACATATAACACTCTATAAGACTATCTTAAATGAGTCAAGTGTAAAGTTTCAAATATATATGTAATAATTACTTTCAACAATAGATATCCTGATTCAACTACACAGCGAACCAGGAATCACAATCAAATGTAATCACAATTTATAAATATGATCTTTGTATTGACATAATTTATTAGTATTATCCTATGTGTGTAAGTTGTGAAGTAGTACTATGAGGTAATACTGGTTTTGTTTTTCAAGCTAGATTGTTGTTTGTCATCATGACTTCAAGTGTTTGATTATCGTGGAAATAGTATTGGGAAAAGTTCACAGTTCCTGTCATTTGAAACAATTTATTGTCCCTCTGTGTTTAATATAATGTCACTTTTTGAGGGGGGGGGGGCACATAATGTTGAGCTGCTCTGGCCACAGAAGCTTATCTTTCGTGATGGCGGCAGGAAAAGACTCCTCTGCTCGATTGCTTCACTGTGTTCTGGAGACACCTCACTGGTCGCTATCTGGACCAAGGAGTATGCTGTCAGCCTCTGGATTCAGCAAAACTCAGACCAGGTGCTGCTTCAATAACTTAGGACCACTGTCCCTGAAACAAGAAGGTTGTACCTCCAATTTCAGAACTAATTTATAATCTATTTCCACACTGAACACAATACATAACAAACACTGAGTTCAGAGCGGTAGGCCAACTGCTAGCTTCATCTGAAACAATTTACACCAGTATACTCCTCCCTAATGGTTACTACGCCTCTGCAATTCCAGCATTAGTTCCTTCTAGTCAATAAGATAGGTGTTAGTGTACTATTTGGCAATTCCATGCAGTTTTCTTTTCTCCGACACGTTCTGTTCAGGTTGGAGCCGTATCTAGGCTTTGCCTCATGTTTGCTACTGAACCACGCACATATACAGACATAAATTATCAATTTACATTCAATTTTCATTAAAAAGATATCAAATATGTCAAGCTTACCACAATTCATGGAAATAAACACAGATACGTTGACTGGCGATGAATATGGCACAAATTACGATCTGCCTCTGTCCCAGGCTTTTGTTTAGAAAAAAATATAAGCTGGTTCTCAACGCACTGTTTCTGAGTAAGTTTATTTTAAAATGTGGCACTGAACTGACCCTCCTAATTGACTATATTGGCGGGTCTAACCAATCGGGCCATGTTTACACAGCTTTTCAAAAAAAGTACCCCTACTACCGTTTCCCCTAACAACAAAAAATTAGTATTTGTAGTCCGACTAATCGTGTTTCGCCTTACATTTACTTCTATCCAATCAAATAGGATTTAACATGGTTGCCTATTTCCCGTAAAATGGTGGTTTCAAAACATGCCACTGTGCGATTATTATTTGGTGTTGTCTGACACCCTCACTATTTTCTTTTGGCTATAATTTGTTAATTCCTAGACTATTTGCGTAACACTTAACATATTCTTTGTCAGCAAGTCCTAAGGAACCCAAATATATAAGTTTTAAGGGAGCTAAGTGGCGGCGTTTAAAATATGTATTTTCTTCTAGGATAGTCGTGCTGTTACCACCTCCTCACTTCCAAACTTTATGGTGTCTGCTGTACTGTCAGACTATTGTCAGGAGTTTAGACATGAAACAGTAGAATGTCATGTTTCCTAATAAGCATTTTACAGGTTTATAAACCTAACTCTCGTATGGGTAGTGTTTTTTATCACTGTCTATGTGAAAAAAAAGCTAGTGCTTCATGCCGTACGCTTGGGAGTGGCATTAATTTTAATCGCGAGACGCGTGTTAGTGTTGCATACGTCCTCCGTTCAGCCCTCTCTCTTTCTATCCTAAGTCAATCTGTCCTTTCGTTTATGTTAACGTAGTGTATAAAATGAAATTAATGGAATATTAATCTAGGTCATTACGCAGCTTGCGTATCTCTAAGTTTTCTTTAGGAAATGCAGTAACATAGTTTTATTGTTTTGTGGAAACGCGTGTATGCTGCTATAGGCTTTACTATCAACGTGGAAACGTTACAATTTTCAGACGAAGTAGAAAAAAGGAGGATTTTCGAGTACAGTCATTGTGACAGCACTGTTCTTTACCATTCTTCTTTCCCTTTTATTGAATTTATGTGTTAGGCTTTACATTTACCTTTTAATTTATATATGTGGATTTAGAATGTTTCACGACATCTAGAATGATGAGAAAATTGTTGGATCCTCTGAATAACCCATGCATCACAAATTTCATGGATGATATCCTGATAGCAACAGAAACATTTGAGGAACACATTGACTCTCTGAACATGCTGTTTAATCGACTTAGAGAAGCGAATTTAACAGCCCGACCAACCAAATGTTGCGTTGGATGTAAAGAATTAGAATTCTTGGGACACAAGTCCATCAGGGAAACATGACCCCTGACCCCAAGAATTTAGAGAAACTAAAGAAAGCCCCGAGACCACAAACCAAGAAAGATGTGAGATCCTTTGTCTCATTATGTGGTTTCTACCAAAAGTATATCAAAAACTTTAATTCCATATGTGCACCGTTAACTGATTTGACACGTAAAGGAAATCCAGATCGAATTACATGGACACCACAATGTGAATTAGCTTACCAGGAATTGAAGGAAAAGCTCACAAGCAAACCTATTTTGAAATTACCTGACTTAAGTCAAGAATTCATTGTAAGAACGGATGCCAGTAATATCGGGTTAGGTGCGACCCTGTTACAGAAATCAGATGCACTGGATGGGGAATTAAGCCCAGTGGCATATGCTAGCAGATAGTTGAATAAAGCTGAAATCAATTACTCAACTTGCGAAAAAGAATGTCTTGCGGTAATATGGGCGATAAAGAAATTCAATATTTATCTGTATGGGAAGGCATTCAAGTTGCAAACGGATCACAAACCCTTGTCGTTTCTAGCGCAGGCTAGACATGAAAATTCTAGGTTACTCAGATGGTCCTTACTTATGCAGCCATTTGAGTTTAGCATAGAGTATATTTCTGGAAAAACAAATCTGGGAGCGGATTTTTTAAGCCGCCATCCGTGTGATGAGAATCACCGTAAGCCCCAGAAATAATAATAAATTTCTCTATGTGTATATAGAATTATAGACTGACATATAACGTCTGTTTTAAGAGGGGAGAATTTGTCGTGAAACATTCTAAATCCACATATATATAAATTAAAAGGTAAATGTAAAGCCTAACACATAAATTCAATAAAAGGGAAAGAAGAATGGTAAAGAACAGTGCTGTCACAATGACTGTACTCGAGATCCCCCTTTTTCTGCTTCGTCTGCATGTTCTCACGCTTTCACGTTTACTAGTAAAGCCTACAGCAGCATACACGCCTTTCTAACAATAAAACGTGTACTGTATTTCTTAGAAAACCTTGAGATAGACACACTGCGTAATGACCTAGATTAATATTCCATTAATTTCATTTTATACACTACGTTAACATAAACGAAAGGACAGATGGACTTAGGATAGAAAGAGAGAGGGCTGAACGGAGGACGTATGCAACACTAACACGCGTCTCGCGATTAAAATTAATGCCACCCCCAACGCGAAAGGCATGAAGCACTAACTTTTTTTCAGATGGACAGTGATAAAAAACACTACCAATACGAGAGTTAGGTTTAAAAACATGATTAATGCTTATTAGAAAACATGACATTATACTGCTTTATGTCTGAAAGCCTGACAGTACCGAGACACCACATCGTATCGAAGTGAACGGGAGGTAGAAGAAAATGCATATTTTGAACGCAGCCACTTAGCTCCATTAAATTTACATATTTGGGTTCCTTAGGACTTGCTGACAAAGAATATGTTAATTGTTACGCAAATAGTCTAGGAATTAACAAATTATAGCCAAAAGAAAATAGTGAGGATGTCAGACAACACCAAATCATAATCGCACAGTGGCATGTTTTGAAACCACCATTTTACGGGAAATAGGCCACCATGTTAAATCCGATTTGATTGGCGGGAATAATATGTAAGGCTAAACATGATTAGTCGGACTACAAATACTATTTTTGGTTGTTAGGGGAAACGTAGGAAGAGTAAATTTTTTCAAAAGCTTTCGTAAACATGGTCCTATTGGCTAGACCAGTTAATATAGTCAATTAGGAGCGTCTGTTCAGTGCCACATTTTAAAATAAACTTACTAAGAAACAGTGCGTTGAGAACCAGCTCATATTTTTCTAAATAAAAGCCTGGGACAGAGGCGGATCGGAATTTGTGCCATTATTCATCGCCAGTCAACGTATTTGTTATTATTTCCATGAATTGTGGTAAGATTGACATACTTGATATCTATTTGATGAAAATTGAATGTGAATTGATAATTTATGTCTGTATGTGTGTGGTTCAGTAGCAAACATGAGGCAAAGCCTAGATACTGCTCCAACCTGAACAAAACTTGTCGGAGAGAAGTATATCGGCAGGGGATCACCAAACAGTACACTGACACCTATCTTATTGACTAGAAGGATCTAATGCTGGAATTGCAGAGGCGTAGTAACCATTAAGGAGAAGAATACTGGTGTAAATTGCTTCAGATGAAGCTAGCAGTTGGCCTACCGCTCTGAACTCAGTGTTTGTTATGTATTGTGTTCAGTGTGGAAATAGATTATAAATTAGACCTGAAGTAGGAGGTACAACCTTCTTGTTTCAGGGACCGTGGTCATAACTTATTGAAGCAGCACCTGGTCTGAGTTTTGCTGAATCCAGAGGCTGATAGCATACCCCTTGGTCCAGATAGCGACTAGTGAGGTGTCTCAAGAACACGGTGAAGCAAGCGAGCAGAGGAGTCTGTTTACTGCCGCCATCACAGAAGATAAGATTCTGTGGCCAGAGCAGCTCAATTTTATGTGCCCCCCTCTAAAACTGACAATATAGTAAATAAAGAGGGACAATAAATTGTTTCAATTGACAGGAACTGTGAACTTTTCCCAATACTATTTCCACCATAAGCAAACACTTGAAGTCATGATGACAAATAACCACCAAGCTTGAACAAGCCAGTATTACCTCATAGTACTACCTCACAACTTACACACATATGATAATAATAATAAAATATGTCAATACAAAGATCATATATAAATTGTGTACAATAACTTGTTATCATTTGATTGTGTTTTCCTGGTTCACTGTGTAGTTGAATCAGGATATCTAATATTGAAATTAATACAAATATTTAATTACATTTGATTTTGAACTGGTTCACTTGACTATCTATTTAAGATAGTCTTATAGTCTTTTATGAGTGTTATATGTGTGTGAGTGTCACAGTGTTGTAAAGTGTTGTGGAATAAATTAAATTGTTTATCTGTCTGTTGTTGTTGTGACTTACACTTCATCATTATCATAACCCTAGACATTCAACGTAGTCATCACAATATTCCAGAATAATTCTGACTGAGGTATAAATGTGGTAGCAAGTAAGGTCATCTGTAATACACCACACTTATTAGATACAGATACCTTCACAGCTGATCTCAGTCAGTACACTAAGTCCCCTATAAATATTTATATCATTCCACTTTACCACAAACACCCAGGTGAAATAATAAATAACTGAAAGTCAAGAGTAAAAAAATGTCTTCTGTAAAAATACACACAGATAAACAAAGCTAAGGTTCAATGTCCCGAATTTCTTACAAATTATTCTCTGACATTACCCTTTAGCTCACCAAGGATCGTAGGTCATCAACAAACACATGCCAAGTAAGTCTGTCACGTGCCATCATATCAAGTTCTTTCCACGTTCTGCTCATCATTTTTACTTCTGTCTCCAGCTCCGTGTGGCTTCTTAGTTTACTTCTGTCTCTCGGCCATTGAGGTTCAAGAACAAGGACTGCCTTGTAATGCTGTCAACAAGTTTTCTCAGTGTGAGTGTGTTTCCTATCCATCCTCATTGTCTTTTTCTCATCTGTTGTTCTATTGGCACTTGTCTGGTTCTTGTCATCCGTTCAATGTGGAACTAATGACAAATTAAATCTAATTTAACATTCTTAATCTTACGGACACATTCGTAACATACAAGCAAGCTTTAGGTGAACACATATTGTTCCAAATAGCTGTTCTTCTGTCCATCATCAGCTTCATCAATCAATACCCTTTAGCTCCCAAGGAGCATAGGCCTTCAACATACACATGCCAAGTCTTCCTGTCCTGTGCCATCCGCTCAAGTTCTTTCTATGTTTTCCTCATCATTTTCACCTCTGTATCCAGTTCTCTTTTCCATGTGTTTTTTGGTCTACCTCTGCCTCTCTTTCCCTGTGGATTCTAGAACAAGGACTGCCTTGTAATGCTATCAACAGGTTTCCTCAATCTGTGTCCTATCCATCGCCAGCGTCTTCTTCTCAACTCTTGTTCCACTGGCACTTGTCTGGTTCTTGTCATCAGTTCCACAAATGTGACTTTGTCATACCATTTCCGTCCTTCTATTCTACGCAAGCACCCGTTTATAAAAGTCTGTAGCTTTTTGGTTGTTGTTTTTGTTGCTTTCATTGTCTCATAGCCATACAATAGGACTGACTTGACATTTGAGTTGAAGATTCTTATTTTCGTGTTGGACTTGATTTCTTCTGGTCTCCATATGTTTCCCAATTGCTATTTGTATTCTTATTTTGATATTACTGTCTGTTCCTCCAACTGTGTCTATATTACTTCCAAGATATGTGTTCGATTCTACATCTTTTAGTGGTATTTCTTCAAGTTCAACCTTGTTATCATTTCTTGCATTTATTCTCATATTCTGTGTCTTTTTCCTGTGTATTTTCAGGCCCACTTGTTGTGACCTCTCATCGAGAATTTTCATTTTCTCTTGCATTTTGTCACTAGACAGTTATTCATCTATTCAAATTGTTATCCTATTTCTTCTTTATTCTCTTCTTCCTGTGTATTTTCACCCGTATCCTCTATTTTATTATCGCAGTTTACTTTTTCCCGTATTTTTTTCGCATTCGTTCGTTGCGAAAAATATATTTCTTTCCCATCATCGTTTTTCTTTCTCATACTGAAGAGTAACTTGATTACGTAGATGTCAGTCTCGGCCGGTCGAACGATAGCTGTGAATATACGGTTCACGCCAGACAGAACGTCTGCAGTTTCCCCGGTCAGAGCGCTGCCCGACCAGATTTCTGGGCCTGGGGTGTGAGAAATTCGCTCCGTTGGACATGACAGGCAGACGAATTGTCTACCTTTTGCAGCAACTGTGTGAGTTTTCGTCGGGATAGTCCGGCGAAGTGTGAAATTGCGCTCCGCGCTGCAGACGGTTGTCTGAGAGTTGCAACTGACACGCGTACATCTCGGTCAGTAGGTGGCAGTTACGACACGCGTTAAGCTGACGTAAGTGTTGGGAGTAGGGGAGATAATTTCGCTTGGCGAAATAAGTTGGGGCCCTTTGTCTAATTTTAAGATATTGGCCCGAGTTTGAAACTTTATTTTCATTCTCACTCTTAAATTCGCAGTAGACAGGTCGCTCGGAACAGTATAAGGTGTATAGCGAAGTTCTCAGTTTGTTTCGACAATTTGTCGAACTTCTAGACTTCCATATATATAAGCATATTATTCTTAAGTGGTGCGACTACCTGTAGTTCTGTGTGAGGTAAAATATTATATACTATATTCTAGTATTTTGTGAAGTGTTTAAAGTGTTAAGTCGCTTATTTCATATTTTACTAGTTCTGTGTGCAGAGTGATTATTTTAATAGTTTGTTATATTCTTTAGTCGACGAGTTACAGTGGAAAGCAGGATAAATTATATGTCTAGCTTAACAAACATGTAGCCATAATGAATTTAATTTAACTGCTAACTACTCAGTCGAGATATATTTTCTAAACTAACTTATAACTGCTAGATGTCTCATGAGTATTGACGAAATATATTTATATGTATTTCAAATTCATGGTAATAGATTTTATAATATAACTTATCTCACGGGAAGTGTTAAATGATAAGCTCTACGCTTGCAGTTTGAAATATAAGTTATATCCTTATACATAGTATGTATAATTATTTTATATGTGCTTTTTCCATTTTTATGTAGTGAATACTGGGGTGACCCAGAACTTGCCGGCGTTTAGTAGTAAAGAGACATACTTGTGAGTAGCGTAGACATTTCCTATCTTGAACCACGTGGGTTTTTTTTCAAGTAACACTGGTCTGACAGTGCCATTTTTCTATCTTTAACCACGTGAGGGGTTTCCAAGTAACACTGGTCTGACAGTGCCTGTGCCATCAGAGATAGACAGTAATACCCATCCCTCTAACGGTTTCTAAAGACTAGAAATATATACTGGGCTTTTGAGCCAGTTCATATTGCTCCACAAACTCAAATATACATGCTGCCTAGCGGCGAGAATCATTACAAGAAGTAACATTAATATTCCCGACAAGTATTGAGAGAGTGTATAGTGAACCAAGACTGTCTTTCCAAATTAAGGGAACCCTCGTGTTTTATTTGACTCTGTGTGCCCGTTTAAACTTGCTTATCCAAAACTGATTCAAGTGACACTAACTTAAAATCTGAATAAAACTTATCGCCTGAAGAGAACGCTCCCCGGACAAATTGGATAAACCAAGATCTGCAGAGCTGGGTATTCGCTTCACCAAACGATAAAACAGATTGTGTCATAGCGTGCGCCAGACGGTGAACAACGGCAAGTTATAGGGTAAGAAAGTGAGAAACGCACGACAGGGCCCTGATGAAAGAACTGAGTGAAAGTAGACTGAGGGATGTTCGTTGTTGATTCACTCACAATTGTAACATTTCGTTATGCAATTTATTGCTAACTATATATCTATATATTCCCTTATACTAGATCAGAGTATCCAGTCTGTTCATACCTAAAAGGGGGAAGAAATATTATACCCTAACCATATGTATTTGTGACTCTTTGGGCCATCATCTGTCTCATAACGGGGCTGTGGGCTAAACCTAGAGTTAATATCATAACGGGGCTATCATCCTTGTAGCATTCTCTTGATATTTTATGACTATTTGTATATGTTTTGATTTAAGTTCTATGTGTTGTGAAGAAATTTTAAATGATAATTAAAGTTTTTCTCTTGGAATTAATCAGCGTGTTGGTCAGCTCGTTCTAATGTATACATATATTCGTTGTTATAGTTTTTCCACGTCTGTGTGTTTAACTGTCGTCACGTGTATGTGCGTGCCCGTGAGTAGATAGAAATATAGGTAATATATATATATATATGTGTTTAGACTGTCTGACGCTGTAAAAGCTGTCGTAGAAGATAGGTGAGAGAGAGAAGAATTTTTTTCGCTTTCAGAGACAGCCTCTATATCACATTCTATCATCTCACTCGTGGAATCTATTTCTTTTTAATAACTCTCACTGTGTCTATCACCTATTCAAACCTATTCAGAAGGGACCAACCCAAGTCTTAATTCTCCTATCGAAAATCTACGACACTGATTATGGTTATGGGGCAGAAGAGCCAAGTCATCTGCAAAATCCAGATCATCAAGCTGTTTAGTCACAATCCACTAGATTCCATTTCTGTTGTGTGATGTCGATGTTTTCATAACCCAATCTACTGCTGGTAAGAAAAGAAATGGAGACAAGAGGCATCCATGTTTCACTCCCGTTCTAATCCTAAACTGTTCTGTAAGTTGTCCTTCATGAAGAACTCTACATGTCATGTCTTCATAAGTCTTCTTTATTAAGTTAATGATCTTCATGGGAAATCCATAATGCCTCATCAATTTCCAAAGCGATTTTTTTCTACACTGTCAAATGCCTTTTCATCGTCCACGAATCCAATGTATAGCGGTGAATTCCATTCCAGACTTTGTTCAACTATTATTCTCAATGTGGCTATCTGGTCTGTACAGGATCTGTTTTGTCGAAAGCCTGCTTGTTCATCTCTCAGTTGCTTGTCTATGGACTCTTTTAATTCAAGGACGATTCTGTTCAATAGATTTCCTGGCACTATCTTGTAAATTTCCCTTCTTAGGCATCTTGACCAGATAACCTTCCTTCCATTCTGCTGGTATTTCCTCTCTCTCTCGCAGACTTTGCCAAGTAGTTTGTATAATATCTCTGTAGAGGTATCAATGTCTGTTTTGATGGCCTCTGCTGGAATGCCATCTGGGCCAGCTGCTTTTCCATCTTTCAAAAGCTTTATGGCTTTCTTTATTTCTTCTCTACTTGGTCGTTCACAGCTGATTTGTAGCTCCTCTTCTGCTGGCTGGATATCTGGGGGGTTAGTTGGAGATGGTCTATTGAGAAGTTCCTCAAAATGTTCTGTCCATCTCTTCATTTGTTCTTGTATATTACTAAGCAAGTTTCCATTCTTATCTTTTATGAGGCCATTTGCTTGTTTATATTTCCCTGTTAGCTTCTTTGTGTTGTTGTACAGGTCCCTCATATTTCCTTTGGCTGCAGCATCCTCTGCTTCCCTTGCCAAATCATCAATATATTTCGTCTTGTCTCTTTTGATGTTTCTTCTTACTTCTTTGTTTGCTTCTATGTACACTCCATGAGCCTTCTGAAGCTTCTGGTTTTGCTTCTGTTTAAATCTGTTCTCTTGTTTTTCCTGTCTTCTATCTTAGTAATGGCTTCTGTTTTAATCCATGCTTTGTGCCGATGTTCTCTTTTTCTCAGTACTTCTTCACTTGTCTCGTTCCATACATTTTTTACTTGATGCCAGTGGTCTTCCGTATCTGCTTCATCTTCCAGCTGTTGGAGTACTTGGTATTTGTTGGATACAGTGATAGAAAACTTTTCTCTTATTTCCTGATTTCTAAGATATCCCACATTATACTGTTCTCTATAGCTATATGCTGTTGTAAATTTCTTGAGTTTTAATTTTTTTTTTTTAGCCAACAGAAGATGGTGGTCTGATACAACATCTGCTCCTCTACATACTTTCACATCATGCAATGATGACCTAAACTTCTTACTTATGCATATGTGATCAATCTGATTCTCAGTTCTGTTTTCTGGTGATATCCATGTTGTTTTATGTATTCTTTTATGTGGAAATATGCTTCATCCTATAACTAGTTGATTTGAAGCACAGAAGTTAGCTAGTAGTTCCCCATTCTTGTTCATCATACCTAATCCATGCTTTCCCATGATTTCTTCAAAGCCGGTGTTGTCTGTACCTATTTTCGCGCTTAGGTCCCCATCAAAATTGTGATGTCCTTTCTTTTCTTGTTGTCCAAGATATTTTGTAGTCTGGTGTAAAAGTCTTCTTTCTCAAATTCTTCTTTATCATTTGTTGGTGCATAACACAGGATGATGTTTATATTTACTTTCTTTTTGGCTGATTTAAACCTTGCTGTTTTAATTCGGGGTCCCATTGCTTCCCATTCTATAAGTGCCTTCTGTGCTTCCTTGGACAGCATTAGAGCCACCCCTTCACTGTGGTGGGTTCTTTCCTCCTCATGTCCCGAGGACAATATCATTTCTCCTGTGATCAATCTCCTTTTCTCTATGCCTTTCCACCGTGTCTCGCAGAGACCGAGGATATAAATCCTGTAATTTCCATTTCTACTGCTACATGTGCAGTTTTCCCTTGTTCACACAGAGTGTGAACATTCCAGGTGCCAATCCTGGAGATTTTCCTAGACCAAAAAAGGTTAGTCGGCAACCCAGACTCCTTTCGGCTTTCTCTAGGTTGCTTCATGCGCCTCCTTTCCAGAGGACCTTCTTCTGTCTTGGGCGGCTGAGTTGATTTATATTCTTTATTTGCCTTGTCCATGTTTGTTGAACTTTTACAGGATGGAGTAACCAGCCCCATGCCCAACCCTCCTTAGTCGTTTTTACGACATGCATGGTGGGGTACAGTGTTACTGTTCTTTGCTCCCCTTTCGGGCCCCGGTAACACACGGGTGTTCACCAGCATCATAATTGCCCTTTAGATCTTTAAGGGATGGTCCACATATAACGTCACACAGTGAGGGGGGAAAGGGTTTCCGAATGGTGTGACGAAGTGTGACTATAGGGTGAATTGGAATTTCAAGAAATATGACGTCACACAAAAAACACGAGTGATGATCGCTTCTTTAATAAATCCAGAACTCAGGTAACTGTGCCGCGAGAGAATAAATAAATATTACACACATAAAGGTATGTTTCAGGCGCTCGTGAGAAATAAATAAGCAGAAAACTAGACTATAGAAAAACAACAGAAGTGAGTGGCTTAACGGAGAATCGAACCCAGGACCTTCCGAACGGCACCCATGCCTAGCTACAAAAGCGAATCACACTATCCTCCCTGCCAGCTAGTCACCACAAAAATAAGACTTAAGTCAAGGCAGATCCACGTTTGTTTCATGCAAAGGGGGTGGGGGCACTTAAAAATTTGAAATAACATTTTAAAGTAGTAGAACTCATAAAAACATTCTCATGTTAAAGTACATCCATTGTTACATCATGTAGGAAAATTTCAGTTGCTTCTGATCATAAATAAAATTTGTATCACAATTGGAAATTCGTTTGCACACTTAGAAAAGGCATACAAGAAATGAAGAAAATAAACTATATACACTGTCAATTTTCCCGTCATAGTTAAAATGAAACTATTTTGCCTTGTGGTCTTTGGCAAAGCAGTCATTTGTGTGCAGGTGTGGATGATTTGTTACTTTGTATTGCTGTATGAATGAATGAATAGTTTAAAATGTAGTCTACCAAAGCCAATATTCATCTATTCACACATATGATACTTATACATATAACTCCATATAAGTGCAGAAAATGTTTTGGCCGACTCCACAACCCTGGTAGGAACGCTCTAACTATAACCTGAGCTAAGCCTTAGTCCAGCGGTAGACAACCCTGGTAGGAACGCTCTAACTATAACCTGAGCTAAGCCTTAGTCCAGCGGTAGACAACCCAGAAGTTGTAGGGATCTACGGACCTCTCTGAAGATCTGCGGTGATAAAATCGTGTATGTTTTCAGGTATGAGAGTATTTGGAATAAGTGTAGTCTATATATAAATTTTATTTCTGCAGCACGATGTGCTTCAACCCCATCGACAGTGCGGTGAAAGATGTAAACTAAATGTTTTCCCGAATGTTAACTTCACTCGAAAGAAAAGGTCGCGTTCCATCTTAAGCAGTTAAAGAATAAATTGATTTGTTAGTAGACTAGCTTGTGGGTTTTTACTGGAAATGTGGTGAAAGTAACTTTAAACCTAGGGACAACCGCGCTTTTAAGTTCGAAATTTACCTGGGGAACCACATGATTCCCTGTTATCTTGCGGCAAAACGCGATTGACAACTTGCCGACCCATGCCTTAGCCTGTAAAAGACAGTGGTTTCCAAACTTTTGTTCTCTGGGCCGCGCTCTCGCTAAGGAAATTTGCTCGCCTCACACCGAAATTTTTATTGATAAGAAATACCTTAAAAAAAAAATAGACTCCCAGCAGTAAACTCCTATTTACAATTTACATTATTTAAAAATTTTTGTTGAAATAAAAAAAAAAAAAATCTATTTGATATAAAGTAACTTATATTACTGAGTAAAATCTCGAGACTTCTGGAAAATTCTATGGGTTTCTATACATACATTCCCATATTATATCACATGTAACAAAATAAATACAATAAAGAAGAAAATGACATTCACATTTATTTTTGACAAATCAATTGTTTTAAAAATGTCTCTAAATATTTGATTGTCTTTGAACAATCCCTCCGCACCATCCATCCTCTCGCGTCACACCAGTGTGGCGCGTCACACAGTTTGGGAACCACTGGACTGGTGTGGCGCGTCACACAGTTTGGGAACCACTGGACTATAGAGTCTTATCTTATAATAAGGTTGGATGCTATTTTGCTTATCGTTCAAAGCTGCCTGTCCGTTGTCGACCTCTGCCATATTTTAGTTTTGATTTTCAGCACATGTGAACACTGCTGTGAAAAGTGTCATCCACGTACAAATTCACGCTTAGCTGATCATTGTTTTTTTTTATGGCAAGGATGAACAATATAATTTTGTGGTTAGCCACATTCATGACTCAGGTAGCTCGTTCCACCTGTGTGCCCTACCGCACCTGCAACGACCTGAATGAGAAAAAAATATCTACATAGCGGATATTAACCGTAATCATAATCTGTGAGCAGAAACGGGAAAGATAAGAGAATAACAAATCAGGGATAAGTCAAACCGAAACAGGAGAAAATTAAGGAGAAGTTCAAACTGGTACCCGGTATGTCATTATTTGTAACTATAACGCCAACAGCGAATAAAGGTAAAATAAATAAATGACTAGCAATTACTCATTTATATAAAGTCTAGAAAGAATGAGTTTTTGGTGACCGTTTTTTACCAAAAACCTCAGCCCAAAAAGATGTTGAGCTTATAATAACTGCGGAGTATCACATAGTGGTATCAAGGTCACCAAGAGCTGACTCAGTGACAGTGCATCAAAGTTAAGTCAACCAACAACACGGAGAAGTAAAAGCGTCAATACATGGTTTACTTTCACAGCAACGGAGGCACCGTTTGGATGATCCTCAGTTTGATTCCCGGTAGGTCTAACATTTATAATTGTTTTCTTGACCCAAAGACGCAACAATAGACAATGCAGTCAGCGACCTATAGCTTGACTGCTTGCGTCAGGGTCAGCGAACCAGATCTGACCAAGACCCTACTCCACCTCCAAGTGGTGGTCCTGGAAACAGGCTGCATCACTGCAGTCTGGCTGAGTGTGTAGGGATCGAAGAGGGAAGGCTAACCCGGTCCCAAAAAACGCCGTGCGGAAGCCGAATGCGTCGGCCGAAAGGTGCAAATATCGCAGCTTTGCTGTAAACGGGCACAACGCAACCAACGTCCTTTTCAGGACGAACGAGGAAGAAGAAGAAGAAGTTTTCTTGTCACAGTATTTGTAACCTAGAGGCAATGATGATGCAAAATCGAGAAAGTGAGAAAAGTATAGGCAATTAGATGATGATTTCACTATGGAAGCTTATACCTAGTGGATTAGTTGATTTAAAAAAAACAAAAACAATGGAGACAGATGACGTATAGAGTGTGAAGACGGAGACCAAGAAGGAAGAAGTCCTTGAAATGAAAGGAACAAAAAATGTGAATGGAATAGGTTCGAGATCAGGCTGATCAAGCTAGATGTGCTTACAACATCCATCAACCTATAATCGAATCCTGTCATTGTTAACCTGTGAAAATAATTACTTTCTACGGACGGGGAAGAAAGTGTTCAATTGTCGCACTTAAGGCTAACGGAATTTAATGATTAGTGGCAGAAATTATGAAGCGTATAACCGGCAACGACCCTGGTATTGAACTAACTGAATTGTCTGGCGTAAGTAACACACACCATGTTAGGTCAGAACCAAAACTTAGATCAGAAGATTATGAACTGCTAATATTAGAATTATGGTGCCCGAGGAAATTAGCGAAGAATATTCCCCCCCCCCCCCTTTTCCCCCCGTCTTGGCATATTGTCCATTACCACATCCATCGTAGACGATTCTATCAATAATAATAATGCATATTAATAACGACTTAGTGAAACTAGATGGTGGATCTGGGGAGGCTAAGAGTGGTAGCACCTTTGGGCAAGAGCGGTCACTCTGGAGAACTGAACCAGTGGCGCAAACTCACTGGTCCACCTTGACCTCCCAAGCTTAACATATGGCTTCCAAAAGCCACAAAGACAATGGCGGCCATCCCCCGGTAACAGTCTCGACCGACTGGCCAAACTATGTTGAGCGCCCTTGCAAAGCCCTTCTTTTTACCTGTGACTGACCTCCAACCTAAGATATACGAGCTCGGACGTCGCCTCGCAAAAGGTCCGCGCCAAGCAGGTCGCCCCTCAGCTGCTCCTGGCGAAAAATATGCTACCGAGGAGTATATTAACATTCTACAGTTAAATGTAGATGGAATAAGAACTAAATCGTTAGAATTAAAGAAACTACTGAGGGATCAAAAAGTTCACATTGCACTGATTCAAGAAACCGTACTTAAGGACAAATCCGGGAGCCGCGCTGGTGTAATGGCTTCGGCGTTGTACTGGCGACCAGGTGTTCATGGTTCAAACCCGGGCGTCGGCGTTTGAAGAAATGTTTACGGCCGGAAATTTGACTGAATAGCCTGAACGGCTCCTGTGATAAACCCTCTGTGGATGGGAAGGAGCGAAGCTCCTGACCGGGTTGGAAGGAAAGTCCTCAGGTTCCCCAGCCTCGCAATGACATGTCATTGGGCCGAAGGGCTGAAAGCCCAAGTGCCGCTGGTTAAGAAAAAGAAAAAAAAAGAAAAAAAAAGGACAAATCCATCAATTTCCCAGGCTACACAATGTACAAATGTCATTGCCATAAAAGTTGTCGAGGAATCCTAACCTTGGTAAGGAATGATGTACAGGCAGAGGTCGAAAGTCTTCGAACCGATGACGAAACTGACATACAACGAGTGACAGTCTGGGGAAGTGACGGACATTTCCAAATCTTTAATGTCTACAGACCTCCCAGAGAAGCTAATGGAATCTACTTTGACGATATCGAATACAAGAGAACAATCATAGCAGGGGATTTCAACGCCCACTTCCCACTCTGGGGATACCAGGACACCAACACCTCAGGCCAGGCAGTAGAAGAGCTATGTAACACTTCCAACCTTATAGTCCTCCAAAACTAAAGATCCCAACCAACCCTCTACCATAAAGCTAGCGGAACCAGTAGCCGACCAGACTTAACACTAGTGTCTGCAGAGCTCACCAACCAGTATAAATGGAGGGTATTGGAGGACATAGGAAGCGACCACCTACCCATCCTCACCACCATCTCGCAGGGTAAAACTAAAACGAAAATTAAAAGACAGCCGGAATGGAACTATGCTCGAGCAAACTGGGAACACTACAAACTCATATCAGACCAGCTCCTCACTGAAATAGACATGAACCAAGACATTAATACCTTGAACGAACAGATCTCTACAGCCATACTGCAGGCAGCCAAACAGGCAATCCCCAAAGGCAGTCGTATCAAATACAGCATCTTCTGGAATGAGGAATTAGAACACCTAGTACAACTAAGACGCAAGGCACGGAAAACCGCTCAGAGAAATCCTAGCTGTGAAAACAAAACCACATACAACAGACTCACTGCACAGGTTAAGCTAGCGAGCAGAAAAGCCAAAATGGAAACATGGAAAGAAAAGTGCGAAAACCTCGACCTAAATAAAGAAAGGAAGAAAGCATGGAAACTCATTGACAGCATGGCAGGGACATCCCAGAAGAGAAACCCAATCCCTATAAAACTTATAAACAGTAACACAGCTACCTCCAACAGAGAAAAAGCACGAGCCCTAAATCGATTCTTTGTTGAAGTAAATAAAACATATGAAAGAGCCAATCTAGATAAAGCCCACAAGACACTTACAAAACGCATGCTAAAAGCACACAAGGCTATGGACAGCATCTTTGACCAGGAATTTACGTTAGCTGAATTGCAATCCAGTCTCCTAAAGACCAAACTCAAAAAAGCACCAGGGTCAGACCAGGTTACCAACGAAATGATAGTCAAACTTGGGGAAAAAGGCTTCCTGGCGATCCTGGAATTCATAAACAAGACCTGGAGCACTGTACCTACAAGATGGAAAACGGCTAACATTATCCCAATTATCAAAAAAGATGAACCACCAAGCGAAGTCAGTAGCTACCGGCCCATCTCCCTGACTTCGTGCATTGGGAAAATGGCAGAACGTATGATAAATGCACGCCTCTACTGGTGGTTAGAGAAAGGGAAAGTGTTGCGTGCATATTTGGCCAGAAAATATATTATTTTGCTTATTGTGTTTATGGCCTGAATTCATATGTATTACATATTATTAGTACAAGTAGAATCAGTCCTATATTGTATATTTTGGATGGGTAGGAGGGACTAGATTCTTGCTAGCGGAAGTATGAGTTGTCTTGACAAGTCGTGATGAGTTCCGATGTACCGCTGACAAATGGCGAGGTACGTTTTTCAAGAGCTGGTCCTTTCGTCAGGAAAAAATGTCTTACGACGTGGTTTTTCTTCTGAAGGAGATGGTGTCTCTACGATAGTTTGTGTTAGAGACTCTCCTTATGTCAGTATATAGATGATTCGGACTCCAGGTAAACCCAGCTCCTATTTTTGATGATCTCTCGTCGGTTAGGCCTAACTTGACTTTTGTGCTTCGCTATGCTAGTGTCGTGTTTTGTATCGACGAAGATGACAGATTTTCCTGCAGCGGTTATGGCTACGTGAATTAACCTGATCACCGTAGAGCTGTATGGAAACATTTATGAAATCCTTTATATACCCATTATAAATTAACTCTGGCTTATATTCTCCTTCCTATGAATGAGTGAACGACAACTCAGGGAGACAGCCATGTTGGATTTCGGTCATCATATGTTTTGATCACTGCCAAGAGAACAGATTATTTATCTTATTATCGGACAGTGATAGGGAGATCTCAATCTTGCTAGAAACCCCCTTTCGTTGTTTCATAATATATACTACAAACTATGGACGTCAAGTAACTTTGGTTATTTATCGATCCGCCCTTCACTGACGCGTTTAGTCAGATAGGGGGATGTGGCCATAATGTATCATGACATTGAACTTTTGATGTACTGCCCATTATGTCTGAATGTGTCATGACTTCAGATCTGCTATGTATACCTACAAATTGATATGTCAACGAACCATGATGTACTCGTATGTCCCAGTGTGTACGTCTGAATAAATTGAGTAAACTAAGATTCCAGCAGTCTGCATTGGTGCCTTGTAGACACAAGTGTGAGTGGTTATATTGGTCAGCACTCGAACAGTACACCATTCGCGGTAATCACACTCTACACTTCTACTTCATACATACACCATCCTGCGTCGGCTGAAGTGACCAAGTTTAGGGCCTGCTTCCCCTGGAGCCTTTGCCTTCCCTAACTCAGGACTAGGGTGAGTTACCCATTTACAGCTGGGTAGACTGGAGCATGCCTGATCTCAACAACACACCACTCTTCCTTACAGAGCAGACAGACTGATACTTTACAGTGTGTGTGTGAAAGCATGCTGATGACCTAGTCTTTTGGGCAGAAGGGGAATGTTGCCCTATTTCGCAACAGCAAAAGAAAACTAAGAATACCGTGCACTGGCTACTCTAACAACCTACTGCAGCTTCGGGAAAAATGGTGAGAGTAAGGACCACGTCGTGTAAGACAGTCTTACACTATATTCACACTCAGCAACAAAACAGTAAGAAAAGAACTGGATTTAAAAACTTGATGAGATACAAAGCTACTAAGGAGAAAACAATCCGACTTATCTAGGGATACATCTAGATACCAGACTCACATACAAAACACATGTTGATCCCTAACTGCAAAGGCCTCTAGAAGGCTAAACATCATAAAGCGATTAGCAAGCACACTGATTGGGAGCCAATCAGAGCCACCCTATGACAAACTGTACTTGGGATACTGTGCGTGTGCAGCTCAGGTTATGGATTTACTCTCTACCCCTGCAAGCACGCTAGGTTCCAACACTGTTTAGACTGAAACTAGATTCGCATACAAAAAACCAAGGCACTCAGATTCATCTGTGAGGCTTAGCGAACTACTCCGACCAGGCGCAGGCAATGATTTTATTGTCCGCCTAATGTGGAACATCCTAGTAACTAAGGATGAGAGAAATCAGTTATCATCACGGCAGAAAGGTTTCTTGCCTGAGTAGCTGACAAGGATGACCCCCTGCAAAAAATATTATCAGTGACCACAACTCCAATACCGTACCAAATTAAAAAAGACCTCTTTCACTAGAATGTTATGGTACCAAGAGCTTTTCAGGGGACAAGCACTACATACCAGAGGACTAGACTTGCTCTACTGCAAGCTGTAACCTGACCTACCTCCTCCTCACGTAGAAGAATAAAAAGGACCAATAATACGTACAAACCTTCTGCAACCCCGCAAATAAAAGCCTCATACCTACAGATGCTGAAAACACTTGCCATGGGGAAAACCATCTGTCAGTATGATGTAACACATTATCCATGCTTACACAGACGGTTATCAGCTTTCAAAACAGTCCCATAAATGCTCGGATGAATGGGGGCCATAAATCATCTCACCCAGTACAGAAAAACCACAAAATATTGCAAAGTCCCTGTGGTACCTGGTGCAGAATACAAACTACGAAGCTGAAGTAGTCGCGCCATCCAAAAACCCTAACTAGAATTTTTTGAACTCTTTGATTCAGACGAAATTGAACCCAAGATGATGTTGTAGTAATTCTCAGAATCGCAGGCGCCTCTTGGCAAATAGGAAACTGGAAAACCCTACTCAATCAATACGTATCCAGAAGGTTCAAGAAACATCCCACAACATTGTCATGAATATTCTAATCCACATATATAAATTATTAGGTAAATATGAAGCCTAACAAATAAAATTAATAAAGAGAAGAGCAATGGTAAAATGACAGTGCTGTCACAATGACAGTACTCGAAATCCCCCTTGTTTTCTGCGTCGTCTGCAAATTGTAACGCTTTCACGTTGATAGTAAAAGCTTACTGTATTATACCCGCTTTCTTCAATGAAACGTGTGCTGTATTTCTAAGAAAAACCTTGAAATATGCAAGTTGACCTAAATTTTAAATTCCATTCATGGCTTTTTCTACACTGCGTTACCAAAACGAACGAACAGATGGACAAAAGGATAAAGAGAGAGGGGAGGGCTGAAAATCAGGAACGCATGCAACACGCGTCGCGCGATACACAAATGCTGCCATCACGCGTGTAAGTCTACATGCACTAATTTTTTTTCAGACGGACAGTGATAAAATACACTACCCTTTCCCAGAGTTAGGTTTATAAATCCTGAAATCTCTTATTAGGAAAGACAACATTAGTAGGGTTTACGACGTTTGAAAACAGAACAGTACCCAGACAGCACATCTTCGAAACAGGAGGTAGAAGAAATTGCATATTTTGAACGCAGCCACGTAGCTCCTTTAAATTAGTATTTTTGGGTTCCTTAGGGCTTGCTGACAAATAATATGTAAAACGTTACGCAAATAGTCCATGAATTAATATATTATACCCAAAAAAAAATAGAGAAGAGGCCTGAACAGCATTGAATCATTTCTGCTCCAGCTAAAATTTTGTTTTATAACCGTTGTGAAAAAAATTTACGTTTACTTTAATAGCCCTACCATGTAAACTCCCAATTGTTTGGAGACGCAACTATTGAAAGCCGTAAGCCCAACGTATTGTCCGGACGTATAATTACCCTATCTTTTCGTTGTTAGGGGAAACGGGAAATGGCGTACCGCATTTCTAATGACAAACACTTGTCTAAACGGGCGGGTCCCTGCATGTGGTCTTTACTCGCCGGATATGAATCAATTGGAGCGTGAAGTGCCGTATACACTTGGTGTAATTAAGCGGTTTGATATAGCATCAGTGCGGGTTGCCAGCTCCACAATGTTGCGTAAAAGAAAAACCTGAATTTAATCAGTTGGAAAGGTGTGCCAGTGAATGGTGCCAGGATTCATTGCTAATCTACGTATCTGTTTTGTGATTTTCCCTTGTTAGTGTGGTAAGCTTTTGAAACATTCAGTAGTCGTGTAAATGATATTTGATTGTAATGTTGTTATTGTGTACTGGCTGTAAAATGTGATGGTGTAGTGGCTGTGGCAAAAACAATGAGATAATGCCTAGTAATTGCGACAGCCGAACAAGTGTGTCGGTGGGAAGTAATTAACGGCATGGTATGGCCATATTAGTAACACATGACACCACCAAACAACCTTGAATGATTGACTAGAAATATTTAAAGCCGGGGTAGTGGCAGAGGCGTAGTAACCATTAAGGAGGTTAATGCTGGTATAAAGTACTTCAGAATGAAGCTGACAGTTGGCCTAACGCTCTGAACTCAATGTTTGTGCTGTATTGTGATCAGTGTAAAAGAGAGTATAAGTTAGTAGGAAGTAAGAAAGGTACATCCTTCTTGAGTTCCAGGGACAGGGCTTTGGAATGGTAGTGAGCAGCACCTGGTCAGAGCTTTGCTGAATCCTGATTCGGACAGCATACTCCTTGGTCTTTTTAGCTATCAGTGAGGTGTCTCCTGAACCCAGAGGAGAATTCGAGCAGAGGAGTCCTTTCCTGCCGCCATCACGCCAGATAAGCGAATTGCCACTGAGCGCAACTTATGTTCCCCTCAACTTGATATGACTTGTAAAAATAATATTTAGAGGGGAAATTAATTGTCTTAATTATCAGAACTGAGAACCATCTCCAATACAAATTTTTCCTTAAGACAAACTATTGAAGGTCATTATGAAACAACTTCCAACAGAGCGTTGAACATAACAAAACCAGTAGATACNTCANACTACTATTACACAACTGACACACATAGGATATTTTTAATAATATATGTCACTCCCAGATTCATATTAATACATTCTGTACATAACTTGTAATTAACATTGATTGTGAATCCTGGTTCCCTTGTAGTTGAATCGATGACAAATACACATTTATGACAGTAATGAATAACATATTGATTAATATTGAAAAGTTTACGTGTGTCCCTCCGTAAGATATACTCATCGAATGTTATATGTATGTGAGTGTCACAGTGTTGTCAAGAGTAGTGGATTAAATTAAATTGTTTATCTGTCTGTTGTTGTGACTTACACTTCACCATACTCATACCCTAGACACATAACGTAGCATCACACTATTCCAGAATAATTCTGATTGAGATATAGAGATATGTGGTAGCAAGTAAGGTTATCTATAATACACTACTCTTAATAGATATAGATACCTTCACAGCTGATCTCAGTCAGTACACTAAGTCCCCTATAAATATTTATAACATCCCACTTCACCACATATATTGGGGTCTCGCTCTTGGGATTTTGATTCTTTCCCTATTAAAAATATTGGGGGTAATTCACTTCAGGGAATATAAGAATTAAAAGGTATCCTTGGGTGGAATTAAATAAGGTTGAGCTCACGGTGCCTGTGTTGTCCATTAGAGATTGAATTGTTGGTTAACCTTGGATTAAGTTACCTGGATAGACAATGGCGGACCTGGCCAAATTTCGATCTGCTGCGGTTCAGACTGCAAAAGAGTTAGGATTAGATGGGCAAGTTATGGTTGCCTATGTCACGACGGAATGTGACAAATTTATTGAACGTGAAGAAAGAAGGTTTGAAGCCGAAAGAAAGTTAGAGGCTGACAAGGAAATTAAGAGATCACAGTTTGAGGCTGAGCGAGACTGAGGGACTAGAGGTTGCAGATGTGAGGCTGACAATTAGAAATAAATTGGAGGCCGAAAGAGAAGGACAAACGATTGTCTGCAGAAAGGGAAGAGAAGAAATTAGCTGCAGAAAGAGATAGAGAAGAAATTATGCTGCAGAAAGGGATGCCGAGAAGAAAGATTAGGCTGCTGTTAAGGAAGAGACTTCGTGAGAATCCTAATCTGCAGAAAGGGAAGCAGAAAAGGAGGAGAAGAGATTACAAAGGGAACATGAGTTACGACTAAGGGAGTTTGAGTTTCTAGGCCATGCTCCTGAAAATGGTGCCAGTCCCTTTGCCTCTGATGCTACGGTTACTCAAGGAGCCTCAACCTCAGCTATGAATTTTCATTTAGATCATTTTGTTGAGAAAGACGATGATATTGAGAGCTATCTAAATAGGTATGAACTATTAGCTACCACATATGGGTTAGAGTGAGAAAGGTGGAGCTTAAAGTTATCTCAGGGACTTCGTGGGGCAGCTTATGAAGTTTTTGCAAAAATGAGCAGAGGTGATCAGGAAAATTATGACATGCTAAAGCAGGCTCTTTTGTTAAGGTATGAAAAGAATGCAGAATTTTATAGGAAAAAATTTAGGAATGCTAAACAACTGTCAGGTGAAACCTATCACCAGTTCTCTGCACGAATAGAGACATACTTGGAGAAATGGACTTCTCTGGGGAAAACCCAAGATCTTAAGGAAATGGTCCTTATAGAGCAACTAAGAGAGTCCATGGCTCCAGACCTGAGAAAGTTTCTCATGGAACAAGGTGCAGAGAGGCTGGGTGAGTTGCTAAATGTTGCTGAAAGGTATCAAGCAGCTCAAGCAGAGGTAACAGGTAATAAAAAGAAACAGGTGGACAACTTTAGGGCACCACAGAACTTTAATAAATTTGATCCTAGGGATCAAAATAAAGGTAAGCCCCAATTTGATAGGCCACGGTATGAAAATAAAAATAAATTCCCACAATTCGATGAAAGGAAATATGATGAAAGAAAATCTTTCAACCAAGGAAAAAGGTGGTGTAAGAATTGTCAGATGGACAATCATGACACTGACCGTTGCAGAAGGAAACCTGTGTATATGGCAACCCTTCAGGTCAGGTCGACCTCAAGACAGGAGGAGGATATTATGTTAGATACCACTCCAGAAGAGATGAGGAAGGCACAGGCTGGGGATAAAACACGCAAGCCTTGTTTCAGAAAATTGTCAACTTGTCATACAACTCCAGGCAAGGGAGATTTTTACATGAAAAACAAGTTGATGTATAGGAAAAGAGCTGGAACTAGATCCCAATTTTGGTCCCCGGAACAAGCTGGTTCTTCCAAAAAGATATAGGACAGAATTAATAAGGAGCCTACATGTGAAACCAGATGGGGACCATGAGAAGATAGGTACCATCATTCAAAAGGTGGCTCACAATTATTATTGGCCCAAAGCAAGATGGGACATTGAGAATTTTGTAGAAAGGTGTAGCATAGCACATGAGGGAACACCCACAAGTGGGAACATGGATCAGGACCTGGACACGCCACGGGGCAAAATTAGGCCTGACAATAAAAAGAAATATAGATTTGATAAAGTGGACCAAATGGAATGGGAAGCCCCTTTTCACGGACAAGCTTCACTTAACTGTTTTACAATGGCCACTATGCGGAGAGTGCAAAAAGATGTCTTACCCCAGGATAAGCCGAAAATCCCTCAATCGGACTTAAACAAACTGGAGGAAGAGGATGTAGAGAGGAAATCTCTCATCAAGAATTTTAAGTGGGGAGAAAGCCCCAAAAGAAAAATTGGTAGCGGTCGTTTTGTGAATGATAATTCTGGGAGGAAAAATCATCACTATAAAGCTTCGAGTGGAAGAGACCATACCGGTGCATGGACAAATAGGTCCACACAATTAAAGGTCCATATGTAGCTTTGTTAAGAACGTGGACTGATGAAAAGGCAGAGGAAAACATTACATCTTCATACCAATATGTGAATGAGCTTGACCACTCGGTGAAAACTGCTGAACCTTGCCAATGAAAATTTGAAACAAGCCAGGAAGAAACATGCTGCCTATTATAACAGGAAGGCGAAAGACAGAAATTTGGCTGTGGGAGAGAAAGTACTGCTTCTTTTGCCTGGGAGTCAGAATAAGTTACAAATTGGTGGCAGGGTCCATATACAGTTTTAGAGAAGGTGTCTAGAACAAATTATAAGATAGATAAGAAGGGGAAAGAAAAAATCTATCATGTGAATCTCCTGAAGAAATATTTGGAAAGAGAACATCAGGAAGAGACACACTTGTTGACCTTGTCCATCGCCATGGAGATGAAAAAGGAACCACTTTCATCATTTGAATATCCATTACACCCCTGTGAGACAGCAGCACAGGTGAATCAGTACACATTTAACGAAAACTCAGAAAGAGAGAGTGCAACAGGTTCTAAATAATCATGCAGAGGTGTTAACAGACCGACCAGGGCATACAAACCTATTGGAATATGATATGAAACTAATAGACTCCACACCTGTCTGTATGAAACCATATTCGATTCCGTTTGCTAAGGAGAAAGCTTTGAAGGAAGAGATAGACTATCTGTTGAAGGAAGGAATTATTTCGCACAGTGAGTCTTAGTATAGTTCCGGTGTTGTACTCTTAAGGAAGCCCTCTGGAGAACATAGACTCTGTATAGATTACAGGAGACTGAATGCTATTACAGAAGGACAGGTGGATCCATTGCCGGATACAAATCAGCTGTTTGCCAGACTAAATAAAGCTAAATATTTCTCAAAAGTGGATCTGAGTAAAGGATACTATCAGATTCCAGTAAAGCCTGAGGTTAGACATACCTAGCTTTTAGTACCTCAGAAGGACACTATGAGTTTAATAGATTGCCATTTGGATTGAAGAATGCGCCTAGTGTCTTCTCTAGAATGATGAGAAAATTATTGGATCCTATGAATAATCCCTGTA
>JAMPIV010022441.1:0-71962 GCA_024509875.1 Oreohelix idahoensis | reverse complement strand
TGTCAAAACTACTAGTCCGTAGATTCAACCCAAAAATTTGATAAGAAAAATTAACCGTAGTTACGGTCAAATTATGGAAAATCAATTTCAGAGGTGATTCTTCTCGAAGAATTGGAGACGAGCTGACAGTCCCCTCGTTACTTCCAACCTACTATTTTTAGGCATTTCAGAGAGGAATATGGTTAACAGAGTGCTTTTCCTCGCGTAGACCTCCAAAACCAAACAAATAGATGTTCACATCATGGTGGACATGATAATAATCATGGAAACTGTAGTTCAAAAACAAGGAAACAGTTATAATAAGACAATAATAACTACAGAGGATAAATAACAACAGTGATAACTTCAAGGTAATATGTAGTCGCGTAGATCTCAATCACAAAAAAAGAGATATCAGCAGGCTAACTCTGTTCAACAGGAAATCTCAGGGAGCCTGTAATCATGTTGTTGATAGTAAAAACTTTGACGCTGTCACTGGTTCTGCTTTTGACTTTGAGAGAGCAAACAAATGCCCCCAATGCAGTACTTTATTCGAACCGGGTACCATAACTACTTTGAGTTGTGGTCACCCACTCCCCGCTCTTCCTGCTGCTGTTGCGCATGACGGGAGGGGTTCTTTAATTCTACATAAGGGTCTTGTTAATGATACTCCGGTCTCACTACTTTTCGATTCCGGATGCACCACTATTGGTGTTAGACAATCGCTTGTAGATCCATCTTGTGCTACAGGAAGGGTATTAAATGTGTCACATTTGGCGGCACTCTAGAAAAATATCCTACTGCTGTAATTCGCATTGCCACTCCTTTCTTTACTGGAGATGTGCATGCTTGTCTCTTACCTACTCCTATTGCGGACCTTATTATTGGTCGTATTCACGGAGTTAGGGAGTGTACCCCACAGCAGATTGCTGCTTGGGAAGATAATAACATGCAAGCTACAAATGCAGTAGTTACAAGAGCACAAGCTCTTCAAACACCCGAAACTTCACTGAATAGTGATAATGAAGTTGATAGCCAAGATAGTCACTTAGTAATCACTCGTGACTCTTTCATAAAATTGCAAGAAGAAGATCCTTCTTTAAAAAAATTCTTCATTCGTGCGAAGAAAGGTGATCCGAATCAGGATACAAATAGAAAATCTTGGATTGCAATGAGAAACGGCGTACTTGTACGTATGGTACAAGATTCGACTACGTCAGCACATTCGCAAATTCTTGTTCCCAAGAGCATGAGAGTGCAAATATTGCAACATGCTCATGACTCGCAATGTGCTGGACATATGGGTTTTGCCCGTACGAAGTCGAGAGTCCTTGCGGCTTTCTTTTGGCCTTTGTCAACAAGGACATTCGTATTTACTGCCGATCATGCAAGGTATGTCAGGAGGTCAAATCTAGAGGACCACGACATGCTGCGCCTATCCAGGCTGCTGACATTCCTATTCGGCCGTTCCAGAAAATGGCCATAGATATTATTGGCCCTTTTAAGGTCAAGTCGGCCAGAGGACATCAGTTTATCCTTACATGTGTCGATATGTGCACACGTTGGCCAGAGGCTATTCCTCTAAAGAGCATATCTACTACAGATATCGCAGATGCTCTTTGGTTGATATTTTCTCGCTTGGGGTTCCCCAGAGAAATATTGTCAGACCATGGCACTCAACTCATATCTGACACTATGTCTCAAGTAATGTCTACCTTACACATTAAAAGATCTCTCAGTAGCATCTATCATCCTATGTCTAATGGGTTAGTTGAGCGTCTGAATAGAACGCTCAAGACTTTGCTTGGTAAGATAACTGAAGATCATCCTCAAGATTGGGACAGGGTTTTACCCGCGGCTCTCTTTGCCTATAGAGAAGGCCCTAATGAACACACAGGATTTTCTCCCTTCGAACTTGTCTTTGGCGCGCGTCCACGCGGCCCTATGTCTTTATTACACGATCTCATCACTGCCGATGATATTAGCGATGAAACTCAATCCTCATATGAGTATGTCATTGCTCTTAGGCAAAAGATCATTGAGGCATGTAAGCTAGCAACTGCTTCATCAGAAATTGCTAAAGAGAAGGCAAGGCAGTTTGCTAACAAGAATAGATGTCTACGACAACTTTGTCGAGGTGACAAAGCATTCGTCCTACTCCCCAGTAGGGAAAATAGACTTCTTATTGCATGGAAAGGTCCGTATGCAATAGTCTCTCGGATTTCCGATGTTGACTATGTGGTCGATATTGATGGAAAACATAAAACTTTCCACATAAACATGCTTTCGGAATTTCACGAACGTCCGGACTATTTGCTGCCTATTTTCCAGGCAACGGATGATGCTCCTGCACCTCACGGTCATTATTCATCCCTGTCTGTCATACAGGATGAGGAATCTGTCCATTTTCTGATGTCAACCTTCCCCTTCCAGTGGTTCCATTACATTCCACGGAATCTTGGAAAAACGTTTCTGTTTCTCCTAATCTTTCTGGTGACGAACATCGACAAGTCTCGTCGATGTTACAAACATTTCAGGATGTTCACACTGACATTCCTGGACACACAGATGTCATAGAACATGACATAATTCTTACCGACAATAATCCAATTAGGGTTAGGCCATATCCTATTCCTATACACTTTCAGTCGCAAGTGGAAAAGGAATTGGATGAAATGATTCAATTAAATATAATTGAACCATCGACTTCACCATATTCTTCTTCCATGGTTATTGTCCGGAAGAAGGATAAGAACATACGAATTTGCGTTGATTATCGCAAATTGAATCAGGTCACAAAGTTCGACGCTGAACCGATGCCTTTGTTCGAAGATCTACTGATTAGACTTTCTAATTCTATATTCTTCACTAAACTTGACTTGTCTAAAGGTTATTGGCAAGTGCCTTTAGCAGAGCATGCCAAACCTCTTACTGCTTTTTCTACACCTAGGGGTCTATTTCAATGGAATGTTATGCCTTTTGGTCTTATGAACGCCCCTGCCACTTTCGTTCGCATGATGCGTGGAATTCTGTCACATCGTTCGGATGTCATCGCATACTTAGATGACATCTGTCTCTTCAGTGATACCTGGGAAGATCACTATTTAGGGTTATATGACTTACTGTCCACTCTACGTAAGAATAATTTGACAGCAAAACCTTCTAAAGCTTTTGTTGGTTTTGGTGAAATCTCTTTCCTGGGTCATCGTGTTGGTCATGGTCTCTTGAAGACAGAAGACCACAATACTTCCAAAATACTGAACATCTCTGTTCCTAAAACGAAGAAACAAGTTAGGAGTCTCTTAGGTTTAATTCAATTTTATGGGAGATTTATTCCAAATTTATCTTCGATCATGGCACCTCTCTCAACATTGTTGAAGAAAGGTTCGCCTAATCTGGGGGTCCGTTGGTCTGAAGAATGCCAATCTTCACTAGACCAAATCAAGAATATATTTTCTTCTCCTCCCATCTTAAGATTACCTACTCTTGATAGGACTTTTGTTCTTCGGAGTGATGCTTCATCCACTGGGATTGGGCAGCACTGATGCAAGAATATGCAAATACTCTGCATCCTGTTATGTACATTTCTAGAAAACTAAATGCGGCAGAGAGGAACTACTCGGTTTTAGACCGTGAGTTGTTAGCGATGGTTTGGTCAATTCTAAAGCTACAAAGATTCCTCCTGGGCGCACATTTCATTCTAGAGACTGATCAGAAAGCTCTTACAGCTAGTCAGACTAAGAATTTGAAGAGTTCGAGATCCACTCGATATGCTATAGCTCTTCAACCTTTTCACTTCACGGTACGAGCTATCCGTGGTGCGGATAATGTGATGGCTGACATTTTGTCTAGATGCCCACATGACTCCAACTAATATCTTTTGTCCTATTTCTAGATATACGGACAGAGTCATAACAGCACCTATATTACTAACAATACATTAGCACATCTGTCCTCACTTTAGGTGAACACATAACTATTGTGCTTTGTTATCATCTTCTTCTGTTCCCCATCTTTAATTAAAGAGTAAAGACAAACCACCTGAGTAGTTTATATAAGGGCCCGAAAGTTACTCGGCACAATTATTAATAATAATGTATTGTATAGTATGAACTTAATGGCTATTAAAAATAGAATTATATTGGTTGTTTTTTCTCAGCCATGTTATTGTTGATCTGATGAAGCTACCTTTCTTTAGTGTCAAAACATGGAGAGATCCACATTGTGTATTTACCCATGGAACTCAGGAGATGTGTCCCTGGATCGTCATTTATGTGTACATTTCATAATGTAATGGATATTAGTTAAACGTTTAGATAATTATACTATTTAATATTTCACTATTCAGATGTGTAACATCCATTTTCAAGCGGTTGTAGTATATGACACCGCTGTTTGGATAACGATTGTGTTACACGCAGCATATGGTATATTTGTACGCTTACATGCTAGTGTCCCAGTGTGTGTTGGTGGGCAGCCATCCCCGAGGATATTTTGGAATCAGATTTTTTATCTGTTGAGAAAATATTCTCACCAGACACTTTATGTGTCAATTTAGCCTCTATATTGGGCAGTGCAAGTTACTTATCCTCGCATGAATTCGTGCGTCGTGTTAAAACCGGCTTTTTCTTTTTTACTCTTGGGATATTTTAAAAAAAATGTTGCACATTTTTTTTTTGTGTGGGGGACCGAGGTTGCGGTAATGTTGCGCTAAACTTTGTCGCAACTTATTCTGACTTTATACTTCTTACTAGGGTTATTCTGGGACCATGCATTTTGACTATATATTTAATTTTGTAATGCAGTGGAAATAACTCAGTGTAATTGTATCACTTTTTTATTTCTACCTAGTTGTACTAATCGTTGACGCATATTGCCGATAGTTTGTGTTGAAACGATTTTGAGTTCATGTCCCATATACGGAGCGCTCAGGTCGTCAGTTCTTAGAAATATGTGGCAAGCCGCAATGTGTTGGTTCAAGGATGTTCCATTTCCTTTTAAGGTTCGAATCTTTAGTCGAACATCTTAGAACATTCTTCGTTCCGTGGAAGTTAGCTGGCTGTATTCGATTATGCGTGTTCTGGGCAATGTCCTAGTTTGTGTCATTGTCTTGAATGAATCTTGCCGCCCAGTTCACTCTTGGCAGATTTGGCATGTGGTGGCAGGACGAAGTTTATTTTGTGCTGGCGTCCTTGGCTGAGATTCATTCAGGAAAGAGTCTCATCGTTGTTGGGGTCCTTTTGAGATGGGGGTGTTATATCTCTGATGGGGTAATTCCAAGTGCCTGGAAGGCCTTTGGTATGTGATTTATGTGATTTAAAATTTCCTGGTATGAACAGGTAATTGAATTTTGGGGGCTGAGTATAACTTTATGCGCCTTCTTGTGATTGTTGACCATTTTTGACCTAGCCTGCCTTATTAAAGGGAGTTCTATTGATTATGTCAAGTTTTGCCTCAGCTGACGATCCACTTATATTGTTCACGCAGTGGGCGATTGATGCCGTGTCCTAAGGACCCCTTTGCTTCCTGAAGTTTATTGATGGATCCTAGGTATTTGATACGAGCTTTGTTGGTTAAGGAACATAGAGGACGATAATGTGACGCTCAAAAGACATGCCTGTCTTGTTGGAGGTTCGAATATAAAGGAGACTAGATTTAATCTCCCATTGTGATATTTCTAATAGCTATTGATGGAAAGGGAAAGCTTACCACCGGACTACAGGCCACAGCTGTTTTATGATATCCTAAGGAAGGCATAGAAGGTACCATTATTATTGATGCTGTCTGGGTGGGGGGGCTGGTATTGACTACGTCGAAATGATGTAATGTCTATTGTTTCAGATACCAGTGATGGTTGACTGCATAATTAATCTTCAGGTATCTCGGGTCGTTGGGTGGCGTAATATTAAATGGGGGTTACCAACTGGATACATCACTTGTGTTCAAAACAATTTATTGATTTTATAATACGTTTATGAATTGATGTGACGTTCCCTAGTCTGATACTTGTCTGCATAAACAACGTTTACACATTAACCCCAGAAGCCAGTCGACACCATAAAGATCTTGCCTCATCATCCTTGGTGTCCGAGGGCTGATAACCCTCCATGTTGAGGGGGTGGGGGTGGGGTACTACCAAGACCTTTTCAACCCTTTGGTGGGGGGGGGGGCCACATCAACATATCCCAGTAGAGTACTGCTACACACACCTCTAAATAGACATTCTACATATATTTGGTGGATTTATCCACTCTACAAGACCCTGGGTAAGTCTGGTCCTAGGCTCGATAGACCATCTGGTTCACTCATAAAAGGCAATGGGGGGCTCCAGTACGTGCCCGAATTATGCAACAAAGTCAGGAATCATTCAGTTCCCCACGAGCCAGGTTTTTATGTGAACTGTCGAGGGCCACAAAACCCCTGATAATAAGAAGGTTATGCTTCCGTCCTTTATAACCAGCATAACAATAATATTCCACAGTTAATTACAGGTACAGTACGGGTACAAAACGCATCGGAGTCAGCTCTAGTGTCAACCTATTGTCCCGATTTATATTTGGAGTGACAATGTAGTACCAGTAGGTCCTCTCACCTAATGGGGGTACAACGCCTCTTGCAATTTCCAACCAGTATCTTTTTTCCTATACAATAAGGTTAGGTGTTATGCTCCTGTGGTATGACAATTCATATACATAAATTGTTGTAGTTCTACACCTCTCTGGGTGGGGGGTGGGGGTAGGCTATCAAATGGGGGTGGGATCAATATCTCAGGGGGTCGGCCTATGTCTGCCATTCGACTGTCACTTACTGGGTACAGGTCGTAATGTTTTAGTATCGCACATTCCAAACTTTATTTTTAAATAAATGGGTTAATAAATTCAGGGTTACACAATTTTCAATGAATTTTACACAAAGGTAACGATGACTGGCCAGATTCTGGCCCCAGTTTATCACTGCCCTGTCAGAAGTTTTATAATATTTTGTATTTAGAATTTCATTCTGATCTCATCGTCTCTTGCAAGATTTTTTTAAGAAATGGCGTCCTTAGCCTAACAATTTTTCCTCAATATCAACTAAGCTGGACAAGAGAAGCAGGTCACGAACTATGAATGTTTTAATCGAAACTTTTAAAAAAAAACAATTCCCAAAATACGACTGTTACTACTACAAGTATATTTTTGTAGGGTGTTAGGTTAGCAATCCCCTCTCGCCTTCTTTAAACTACAGCAATCAAAAAATCTTGGTACCTTTTTAGTCCTATTTACCCAAAGCTTTTTTTCAAAATGTCATGAAAAAAAATTAAGCAGCGTGCGTGATTTTTTTTTCTCGTCAGTCCGTCTTATCATACATAATATTATTGCCATTATTTTGGTTAATTTTTTGTACTAGTGGGTAACTGACACCATATTATTGATCAGGACCTCATAAGGCATCGAATATATAATGTTTTATGGCCCTATGTATAATGTTTCATAATGCCATATTTTTTTTTTTTGTATCGTAATTTGAAACGTGCCCACGGCTATGTTGCTCGAGTTGGGTTTTGTGAAATCAACGCGAGACTGCGTGCCCTAGGTTCTGTCTTTCCATCCCTCCCCTCTTTTATTCTTTTATTCTTGCACTTTCGTCTTGGCAATTCGACTTGACCTTGCAAAAGTGTTACATTTAATCTCAAGGACGAATTTTCGAAAAGACAGTATCTTTCATTTGGCTATTAGGTTTATCAGAATCGCCATGCGGGCGGGCGTAGGAGAATACTGCGCTGGACTCAATGTTTATTTTCTAATCTATTTTTGACTGTATGCTCTACAATATTATCTAATTGAGCTATTGTATTGAGAATATCGTCACATAACTCCCCACTTTTAGAACAGACTAACCTGATGTCGGTTCATAAATTCGAAATTTAAATTGATAAATTTAAATTATTATGCCTGGTGACTACTCTGATTTTCGTCGTATGGGTGTCTACTTAAAAGTCTGCACCTACGTTCTCCGATCCGGGGATATATTCTATGATAAATTGGTATGGCTGTAAGAGCAAAGACACAACGTAATAATCTAGCATTTTCATGTCTTGCTTGTGACAGAAATACAAGTGGTTTATGATCTGTTTGAATCCTAAATGATCTCCCATAAAGATAGATTTGGAACTTTTTTATCGCCCATATCAAAGCCATATATTCCTTTTCACTAGTTGAATATTTTAGTTCCGCTTTGTTCAGTTTACGGCTAGCATAAGCAACTGGGGTTAATTCCCCATTAAGGGAATTGGATCTTTGTAATTCGGCTGCCCCTAATCCGACGTTACTAGCGTCCGTTCTCACAACAAACTCTTGGCTCAAGTCGGGCAATTTCAATATAGGCTTGCTTGTGAGTTTTTCTTTTAACTCTTGGTAGGCCGATTCACATTGCGCAGACCAAGTAATTCTATCAGGATTTCCTTTGCGCGTTAAATCCGTCAGTGGTGCACATATCGAGTTAAAATGTTTAATATATTTTGGTAAAAACCACACAACGAGACAAAAGATCTCACATCTTTTTTTTCTCTGTGGCCTCGCAGCTTTCTTCAATTTCCCCAAGTTCTTGGGGTCAGGGGTCATGCTTCCCTGAGATACTATGTGTCCCAAGAATTCCAACTCTTTACATCCAATACAACATTTGGTCGGTCTAGCCGTCAAGTTTGCCTCCCTGAGTCTATCCAACAACATATTCAGAGAGTTAATGTGTTCCTCAAATGTTTCTGTAGCAATAAGAATATCATCCATGAAATTCGTGATACATGGATTATTCAGGGGATCCAACAACTTTCGCATCATTCTAGAAAACACACTTGGAGCATTTTTCAACCCAAAAGGCAACATGTTGAATTCATAATGTCCATCCGAGGTGCTAAAGGCTAAATACGGTCTAACCTCAGGTTTTACTGGAATCTGATAATAGCCTTTGCTCAGATCCACCTTAGAGAAATATTTAGCTTTGTTCAGCCTAGCAAACAGCTGATTTGTATCAGGTAATGGATCCACCTGACCTTCTGTGACAGCATTCAATTTCCTGTAATCTATGCACAGTCTGTGTTCCCCAGAGGGTTTTCTCAACAGAACCACACTAGAACTGTACGGGGACTCACTGTGTGAAATAATTCCTTTTTTCAACAAATACTCTATCTCTTCCTTCAAAGCTGTCTCCTTTGCCAACGGGATCGTATAGGCTCTCATACAGATTGGTGTTGGGTCTACCAGTTTCATATCTTATTCCAATAAATTCGTATGCCCCGGTTTGTCCGTTAACACATCTGCATGATCATACAAAACCTTTTGAACTCTCTCCCTCTGATTTTTCGTTAAGTGTTTACTGATTGATTACACTAGTCAACAACCAAAATGTACCAGAAATGAAAATAGCTGATCTTAACTAATTTTGGTGTGCTGAAAACGAAAATGACATTAAAAAATGTTGATTGGCTCTAGTTTGCAAGATATATGCTACTAGTTTATTTAATTACGGTCAATTTATATATATATGACGCAACTGTTGTGGTGCATAATTTTTTCTAATGACCAATAAAAATGTAACTAGAAGTTGATGATGCAATCCTACCTATGATTACATCACCTTTGTGTATAAATATCTTATCTCTAATAAAATTTTGCCATTAGTTAGTGCATTTGTCCTTATCAAAAGTATCGTAGTTAGAAATGGCTAGGACATGTGTGAACAGTGCTAATAATTTATGTTATATATGTGGTGAGGTGATATTTGTATCACAAAAATGAAATATAACTAAAGTGATTAAGAAGGCGTACCGTTTGTATTTTGGCTGCAGAATAGGAGATCAAGATAAGAGCTGAGCGCCACACATATGCTGCAATACATGTGCAGCACATCTTAAACTGTGGTTGACTGGCAAAACGCAAACTATGCCTTTTGCAGTCCCAATGATTTGGAGAGAGCCCACTGATCATCTCAACAACTGTTACTTTTGCATGGTCCCTCCAATTGGGAAAGGCATATCAAAGAAGAAAAAATGGACTCTGGAATATCCAAACATCCCTTCTGCAATACGTCCGGTACCACATGGCGATGACCTACCAGTTCCCAAAGTGCTAGAATCATTTTCAGCTGCTTCCACTGATGAAGAAGAGGACATTGGTGGTCCTGAACCATCAATCTCAAGCGACCCAGATTTTGAGCAAACTACATCCACTAAACGACACTTAATAACCCAAGGTGAACTGAATGATCTTGTAAGAGATCTGAATTTACCGAAGAACAAGGCGGAGCTTTTGGGTTCCAGATTGCAACAGTTGAATCTCCTGGCAGAAGATGTTACAATTTCTGTGTATAGGATACGTCAGAAGCCGCTTATTACATTCTTTTTCAAAGAGGGTGACCTTTCTGCGTGCCACAACATTTCTGGTTTAATGGCAGCCCTCAAAATCAATTACATACCGGAAGAGTGGAGGCTTTTCATTGATTCGTCCAAGACGAGTCTTAAAGCTGGTTTGTTGAATAATGGTAATGTGTTACCGTCAATTCCAGTTGGTCACGCAGTTCACATGAAAGAAACTTATGAAAACATTAAGCAGCTTTTGAAGTGTATAAACTACGATCATCAGCATTGGTCACTTTGCGGTGACTTAAAAGTGATCGCTCTTTTGCTTGGACTACAGGGTGGATACACCAAGTACTGTTGCTTTCTCTGTGAGTGGGATAGCCGTGCACGAAGTGACCATTACGTCAGAAGACATTGGCCAATCAGGCAGTCATTGCAGCCTGGCAGTAGGAACGTTGAGAACCCAGCACTTGTCGACACCAGCAAGATTTTGTTGCCACCCTTGCACATTAAGCTGGGTCTCATGAAAAACTTTGTCAAGGCAATGAAGAAAACAGGTGAGGCTTTCAAATACCTCATCAGAAAATTTCCAAGACTAAGTGAAGGTAAAATAAGAGAGGGAGTATTTGTTGGTCCGCAAATTCGAAAACTTCTTCATGATGACGAGTTTCTTTGCGTGTTGCATGGCAAGGAAAAAGCAACATGGCTAGCATTTAAGTCAGTGGTGGACAATTTTCTTGGAAACAACAGATCTGATAATTACAATGAAATTGTAGAAAATCTCCTTCTGAAGTATAAGCGTCTTGGCTGCAACATGTCTTTGAAAATTCATTTTCTGGATTCTCATCTGGATTTCTTTACGTCAAACTTTGGAGCGGTCAGTGATGAGCATGGTGAACGATTTCACCAGGACATTGCTGCTATGGAGACAATGTATCAAGGTAATTGGAGCCCTTCAATGCTTGCTGATTACTGTTGGACTGTGACAAGAGACACCTCATCGATTGACTACAAGAAGCAAGCAAAGAGAGCTCGAACAGCGACTGAATAATGACGGAATGGGTTCAAATGTGCCTTTTTAAAACATGATATGTGAACTTTAAATAATGTTTTTTTATTTTTTCTATCATTTTATGTTGAAATATCAATTAATTGAGTATGTAAACCACAATTTTTATAATGCTAAAGTAGAAAGACTAGCTGTTCACCCCAGAGAATTAAACAAGCATACATTATTTGTATTACTGTAATGTAAATTCATCATTTTAAAAAAAACCCAGAGCCAATTGGTGAATTTCATTATGATATTTGAAATCAGCATGTCAAAATCAATAAGAAATGGTATATTTAATTTCTGGTACAAATAATTTTTGAAAATTTGTTGACTAGTGTTACATGTGCTGCTGTCTCACAGGGATGTAGGATATTCATGAGAGGTGAGAGGTTCGTTTTTCATTCCCGTTGCGATGGACAAGGTTAGTAAGTGTGTCTCGTCCTGATTTTCTCTTTCCAGATATTTTTTCAGGAGATTCACATGATAGATTTTCTCTTTCCCCTTTTTATCTATCTTATAATTTGTTGTAGACACCTTCTCTAGAACTGTATATGGACCTTGCCATCCAATCTGCAACTTATTACTACTGCCTGGTAATAGAAGGAGGACTGTCTCTACCACAGCTAAATCTCTATCCTTCGCCTTCTTATTATAATAGGCAGCATGTTTTTTCCTGGCTTGTCTCAAATTATCATTAGCAAGTTTCCAGCCAGTTTTAAGACGAGTGGTCAGCTCGTTCACATATTGATATGATGAGGTGATATTTTCTTCTGCCTTATCATCAGTCCAGTCCTTAAAAAGGCTTCCAATGGACCTTTTTAAGGCCTCCCGAATAACAGGGTTGCTTGCCATACCGGTTGAACTATGGGGTACCAACCGATAAGCAAACAGGGCGGCGTGAAGGTACTGGTTCCATGTATCTGGTTTTTCATGTGCCAACTTTCTGAGGATCGACATCAACGTGCCATTAAATCTTTCCACTTGGCCGTTCCCTTGGGGATGGTACGGAGTGCAAAGAAAGTGTTTGGCTTGAAAGATCCTGAAAACTTCTTCCGTTAGTTTCCCCCTTGAACGGTGAGCCATTATCAGTCAAGATTTGGTTGGGAAAGCCTAACCTTGTGAAGATTGTGAGTAATGCCTCTGCCACATGCTTCGAATCGATTGACGACAGGGCTACTGCCTCTCCCCACATTGAACAAGTGTCCACCAGAGTCAGAATATAACTTTTTCTCCTCTTGGTCCGAGTGGAGAGGTCCCACAATGTCCACGGCAACTCTCCCAAAAGGTGTTGTGGACTATGGGCATTTCCCCTAGAGTTGCTGGAGCAGTCCAATGTGGAGTTGGGAGCGTTGTGGAGTGTTGTGCAGTGTTGTGGAGCGTTGTGGAGCTACCCGTTGGCATTCTGGACATGAATAAATTTTATATCTCTTTATATCTTCAAGTATATCCACCTGGCCAGAAATAATGACAAGCAACACGCAGTCACTGTTGCGCTGATCCCTATATGACTGTCTGAAGGGAATCGCATGCCCTATTCCAACACTTTCTTCATCTATTTGACGTGGGAAGGACCTCTGTCCGTGACAGTACATTGGATCCACTCGGCCATGTTCCTATATATCAATTTGTTTTTCATATAGAAGTCTCCCTTGCCTGGAGGTGTAAAACATTTGGGCAAGTTCTTAAAACCAGGCTTGAGGGTCTTGTCCTCCGCCTGTGCCTTCCTCGTCGCATCTGGATGGGTATTTATTGGATTATCCTCCTCCTTTTTAGACTGTGATCTGGTCTGCACTGTTGCCAATATCACAGGTCTCTTGGGATTCCCCAAGAAGACATATCTACACCCCAATATCAGAGGGTGGATTGGCTCATTTATCACTGCTGCTTTTATGATTCCTTCCACATATCGCGTTTTCACCTTTATCCGGGCGACGGGAAGTGTCATGGTAGCTACATCCTTGGTTGCAGTTTGAATCTCCACTGTTTCTGTGGTGTATTGATCGGTCTGCACCAGGTGAGAACTCACAACGGAATCGTAATCCAATCCAGTATCATACAAGCACCTTATGGTGACTCCATTACATATTACTTCTTCACACACTGGGGGATGATACGGTTCCTGCTGTTTAGTAGGATTGGGTCCTTGGCTCCCTTTCTGCCCCGTTTTCATTGCAGCGAAGGAAGGAGGTTTCCTAGTACACTTTTCGGTGTTATGGTTGTCCATCTTACACCATTTACAAGATTCTTCCTCGTTCGCCCTGAAAAGGACGGTGGTTGCGTTGTGTCTGTTTACGCCTAAGCTGTGATATCTGCACCTTTTGGTCGACACATCCGACTTCAGCACGGCATTTTTTTGGGACCGGGTTTGCCTTCCCATTGCGATCCGCACTCGCTCAGCCAGACGGCACTGCTGCAGACTGTTTCCAGGACCACCACGTGGAGGTGGAGTACGGTCTTGACCAGCTCTGGTTCGCTGGTCCTGATGCAAGCAGTACAGCTATGGGTCGCTGACTGCATATCATTGTTCCTGCAATCTTGGGGTCCCATTTAAATATAATCTACCTTTATGAAAAGGTTTTCTTTCCTCATATTTTCTGTCATTGAATTTTGGGTTTTTATTTCTATAATCATTTCGTGGCCTATCAAAATGTTGCTTACCTTTGTTTCCCTGATCTTTGTTGTCAAATCTGTTAAAGTTTTGAGGAGCCTTCATAATTGTCTACCTGTTTCTTTTTTGTGCCCGCTCCCTCTGCTTGGGCTGCCTGATACCTCTCAGCGACATTGAGTAACTCACTCAGCCTCTCTGCACCTTGTTCCATGAGAAACTTTCTCAAGTCTGGAGCCATGGACTCTCTCAATTTCTCAATAAGGATCATTTCTTTAGGCGAGATCTTGGGTTTTCCCCAGAGCAATCTTTGAAGTCCATTTCTCCAAGTAGGTTCTTAAACGTGCAGAGAACTGGTGATAGGTCTCACCCGCATAAGTATGTCTTGCATTCCTAAACAGAAACAAACAAAACTCTCCATTCTTTCATACCTTATACAAAAGAGCCTGCTTAGGAACATGTCATAATTGTCTTGATCATCTTCTGCTCATTTGGCAAATACTTCATAAGCTGTTCCCTTAAGCCTGGGATAAAGTTTTTCCACCTTTCTCTCTCTTAAACCATAACGTGGTAGCCAAAAGTGTCAAATCTACCCAGAAAACTTTCTATGTCATCGTCTTTCTCAACAAAATGGTCTAAATGAAAACCCATAGCTGAGGTTGAGGCTCCCTGACTAGCAGTGGCATCGGAGGTAAAGGGGTTGGCACCCTTTTCAGAATACTTGACCAGGAGCATTTATCTTGTCGCTTCCAACTCCCTTAGTCGTAACTCGTGCTCCCTCTGCAATCTGCTATCTTCATGCTTCCCTCTTCAGCCTTTTTTTCTTCTCTTTCTCTTTCTGCAGCTAATCTCCTTTCCTCTGCTTCTCTTTCAGCCTTTTTTTTTCGCAATTGGAGCCTTTTAATCTCCGCCTCCCTTTACGCCTCCAATGCCTTAGCCTCTTTGTCAGCCTCAATCTGCAACCTCTTAATTTCTTTCTCAGCATCTAACTTTCTTTCTGCTTTTAATTTCCTGTCTTCCCTATCTCTTTCAATAAATTTGTCACATTCTGAGGTTAAATACTGGACCAGCAGTCTGCACAGCAGCAGAATCGAAAAAGGCCAGATCATCCATTCTGTACTATGCAACCTTTTTAAATTTCTAATTAGACAAGTATCTAATTATAACTAAGAATTTCCAATATGACTAAGAACAACAACAGGCACCGATAGCTCAACCACTATTTAAATTCCACAAAAAATACTTTTAATTTTATTGACAGGTAATTAAAATTTCCGGGTACCTGAGACCCTAATATATTTTACACGAATTTTAAAATCCCGGAATCGAGCTACCCAATAAACATGTGGTGGATTTGATGTTAAGAAATGTTGTTTTTAACTACTGCATTATTTGTTATGTACTCTTAGTGTACTGAAAGGTCAGCTGTGAAGGTCCCTGAATATATAAATATTATGGTAAGTTATACAGGATACCTTTCTGCTACCACCTTTATTATGATCTCCACTCAGACTTATTCTTTGACTAGAATGTATGAAATGATGACTAAAGTTTGGTGTCTGGGTATGTATCAATAGTGTTCATGTTGCATTAACCAACTAAACATATACACAAGTATTTTGTATTATCTTTCACAACACACAACAGTATTACAACAATCACATACACACTTACACTTTAAAAAGACTATCTTAAGTAAGTCAGTGGTTGAATTTTGTGTACACGTTAATAATTTTTTTCAATTTATTATCCTGACATCTATTTTGTTCGCTGAATCAGGATTGACAATACAAGTGAAATCAATGCAATTATTTTAAATACTTCAATTTGATACAATGGATCTTCTGTCCATAATACGAGTATTAATATAATAAAAGTGTGTAGGTGTAGTTTTCTAAATAAGATAATACTGGTATATATATATATAATGGTAGGTTGTTTGTTATCATCATTCCCTATCGTGCATTTTCTTTTCATAGGTCACAGGTGGCATTTTTTTAATGTGATAATTTCAATCTTTGAGGTTAATAGCACTGAAGTTCACTAGAGGTTGAGACTTTCGGTGCCGAACGGGCACAAAATTTCGAAACGGAGAACTGTTGCGCTAAACTTGTCGCAACTTATTATGACTATATATTCTGACTACGTATTCTGACCATGCATTCTGACTATATATTTAATTTTGTAATGCATGGGAAATAACTCATGTAATTGTAGTCACTTTTTTTATTTCTACTAGTTGTCTAATCGTGTGACGATAGTTGCCGATAGTTTGTGTGAACGATTTTGAGTCATGTCCATATACGGAGCGCTCAGGTCGTCAGTTCTTAGAAACAGTTGGCAATCGCAATGTTTCAAGATGTCATTTCCTTTTAAGGTTCGAATCTTTAGTCGAACATCTTAGAACATTCTTCGTTCCGTAAGTTAGCTGAGCTGTATTCGATTCGCGTGTTCTGCGCATGTCCTAGTTTGTGTCATTGTTTGAATGATTTCCGCCCAGTTCACTCTTGGCAGATTTTGCTTGTGAAGCAGGACGAAGTTTTTTTGTGCTGGCGTCCTTGCTGATATTATTCAGGAAAGAGTCCTCATCGTTGTTGTTCCTTTTGAGATGATATATCTCTATGTTATTGCAAGTGCCTGGAGGCCTATGTGATTTATGTGATTTAATTCCTGATGAACAGGTAATTGAATTTTGCTGAGTAACTTTATCGCCATCTTGTGATGTTGACATTTTTGCCTAGCCTGCCTTATTAAAGAGTCTATGATATGACAAGTTTGCTCAGCTGACGATCCACTTATATTGTCACGCATCGATTGATGCCTGTCCTAAGGACCCTTTGCTTCCTGAAGTTTATTGATGGATCTAGGTTTGATACCTTTGTTGTTTAAGGAACATAGAGGACGATAATGTGACGCTCAAAAGACATGCCTGTCTTGTTGAGGTCGAATATAGGAGAATAGATTTAATCTCCCATTTGATATCTACTAGCTATGATGGAAAGGGAAAGCTTACCACCTGACTACATGCACAGCTGTTTATGATATCCTAAGAAGGCATATAATGTACCATTATTATTGATGCTGTCTGCTGTTCCTGCTGTATTGACTACGTCGATGATGTAATGACTATTGTTCTATACCAGTGATGTTACTGCATAATTATCTTCATGTATCTCGTCGTTGTGGCGTATATTATATGTTACCAACAACATCACTTGCTGTTCAACAATTTATTGATTTTATACGTTTATGAATTGATGTGACGTCCCTATCTGATATTTGACTTCATAAACACGTCACACATAAACCAGACCACGACACCATAAGATCTTGCCTCATCATCCCTGGTGTCCGAGGGCGATAACCCTCCATGTTGAGTGGTGCTACTACCAAGACCCATCAACACTTTATAGCTCCACATCAACATATCCAGTAGAGTACTGCTACACACCTCTAAATAGACACTCTACGTATATCTGGTGGATTCTAGCACTCTACATATTGGTGGCCAGTCCAAAGGCATTCGATAAGCCCACCACGTCTCAACATTGATTTGGTGAGCAGATTCGGGGTCCCTTACCCACTTCATTCAACAAACTACAAGACATCAACAAAGAATTATGAAACTACTTGGTGTTTCCCGGTAAATGTGGAAATTACATCTTTTTGCCAGAAGCAAGAAATTTGACAGTACCCGGCGTTGTTACATATTGCCGGATATCACAGACTGTTGCTGTCGTTAACTCAAGTGAAGCCAGTCGCTGCTGTCAAGGTGCCAAGTTGCTGTCGTTGTATGAAGGTCAAGTGCCGGTTGTTTCGAGTTCGTTTTCAGAAGGCCAAGTACCGAATTCAAACATATTTACTATAGGATTCAGAAGGACAAGTGCCGAAACAACACTACATTCTATATATCAGAAGCTCAAGTACCATCGTCTTGACAGTTTTGGAACAGTTCAGATGTACCATCATCGTTGGATCTTCATTCCTTAGGACGCTGATTGTCATCTGTTTTTTCTGCTGAGCTGACGTTGGATTACCATAAGTTAAGTGGCCTGTTTTGTTTGTGAACTGTGCCCTTATACTTCTACTGAGTCTTCTGTGTTTCATCTCATTCTTTTGTTATATGTTATATGTTTATATGTTATTAGTATATTTATATTTATATGTTTCTGTGTCTGCGGGTTTCGGTTGGGCGGTGTCTCCCTTAGATCATACCACGTCATAGAGGTTGTCTATCGTGAGCGTTTTCTATAGGGTGTGCAAATTTCCGATACTGGAATTTGCAAAGCGACTTCTGTTGCTATTTTTTGTTAGTTGTGATGACATGCGTTAGTATTGTTTTCGTTATTTTTCTGCATTCTTTAGTTCTGTTTTGATTTGTTTGTATTTGCTAGCCTACTCGTTCCTATTGTTTAGTTTCATACACCATTTATGTTTATACACTGTGGTGTCTTGTATTTGTATTATCTTCTCGCAGATATCATCACATTTTTTGTGATATTTCTTTAATTTTCGCTTTATTTTTTGTTGATTACTGCGAATGTTTTCGTATAGTTGCTAAATCTTTGTTATTGTTTACATTGTATTGTTTACATTGTATTGTTTACAATGTAATGTTTACATTGTTATTGTTTACATTGTGATTGTGTTTACATAGTCATTGGTTACACTTATAGTAGTTAATTCACATTTGATAGTGGGTTATGCTTATGCATTACCACCACACTGATGATTAATAAATGATGAATAATATTACTTACGGTAATTAATTCAGATTGGATAATGGATTATGCTGATGCACCACTACTATACTGATGATAAATAAATGATGAATAGTATTGTGCACTATTGAATGGGAAGTGCACTTATGATCAAGAGTTGATTGGTGATATTTCAACAAGGTCTATACACAAGTTCTTTGAAATAAGACTTGTTTCCCATAGAGATTGGGATGATAATATAGTGTTGTGAGTAAGCAAGTACTTCATTTAAGACTTGTTATAATTAAATTTGAAATAAGATAATTAATTATTTCAGGTTGTGGACTCATATTATTACTCATTATGTCTACACTTGAATACTTTATTGAGCAGGGTAAATCGCTTGGGAAGACTGGTGATAAGTTAGAAGAATTTGCAACTACTAAATATGATAAAGCATTAAAAATGGAAGCTGAACAAAAGAAACTGCAGATGCAAGTTGATGAAAAGAGATACCAAATGGAAATGGAAAAACAAAAAAGAGAAGCAGAAGCTGAAGAGAAGAGACTACAGATTGAGTCTGAAAATAAAAGACTTGAAAAAGAAGCTGACAATAAAAGACTTGAAAAAGAGGCTGAAAATAAAAGATTAGAAAAACAAGCTGAGGCTGAAGAAAAAAAGTTACAAAGAGAAGCTGAAATTGAAAATAAAAAAACTTGAAAGGGAAGCTGAAGAAAGGAAGTTACAAAGAGAGGCTGATGAGAGAAAAGCAAAAATGGAGCATGAAGAAAAACTCTTAGCTTTGGAAGTTGAGAAATTAAAGGTGATGAACATGAGTAATGCTAATGATGCAAATAAGGTCTCAGATAAGACTAATGCAAGCACTTTCAAGCTTAATCTACCACCATTCAATGCTTCCATCGACGATATAACATTCTATCTGGACAGATTTGAAACTTCATGTAAAGTACATAACATAGATAAATCACTGCAGGTTTATCATTTGTCCAAAATACTTAGAGGTGATGCTTTGAGTATGTTAAGTATGGTAGATGAGCCTGACAAGAACAACTATGAGGTTGTCAGGGCTATATTGTTAAAGAAATACCAACTTGACGAAGACGGCTATCGTCTTCAATTTAAAAATATGTTGCCAGAAACTGGAATGCAATTCTCTGAATTCATTTCAAAGATACGTCTTACTTTTTCACGTTGGGTGGAGCTGTCTAAGACAGAAAAAAACTTATGAAGGACTTATGGACTTAATACTTAGAGACAAAGTCATGTCTACTGTCAATGAGTCTTTCCTTGCTTTCCTTCATGAACGTAAACCTAAACAATAAAAGAAATGGAAGATTTCTGTTGCCAGTATATAACTGCGCATCCTCACGTAACCATTGGTAACTCTAAAATAAAAAGAAGTCTGCCAGTTGCTTTGGCAGCACCTTATGGTCAAAACTCTAGTCGTAGATTCCAACAAAATTTTGATAGGAAAAGTAACCGTAGTTACGGTCAAAATTATGGAAATCAATTTCAGGGTGATTCTTCTTCGAAGAATTGGAGACGAGCTGACAGTCCTCGTTACTTCCAACCTAATAATTTTAGGCATTTCAGAAGAGGATATGGTAACAGAGGCTTTTCCTCGCGTAGACCTCAGAACCAAACAAATAGATGTTCACATCAATGTGGACATGATAATAATCATGGAAACTGTAGTTCAAAACAGGATAACAGTTATAATAGAGACAATAATAACTACAGAGATAATAACAACAGTGATAACTTCAGAGGTAATAGTAGTCGCGGTAGATCTCAATACAAAAAAAAGAGATATCAGCAGGCTAACTCTGTTCAACAAGAATCTCAGGGAGCCTGTAATCAGGTTTCTGATAATAAAAACTCTGACGCTGTCACTTGTTCTTCTTTTGACTTTGGGAGAGCAAACAAGTGCCCCCAATGCAGTACTTTGTTCGAACCGACTACAATATCGACTTTGAGTTGTGGTCACCCTCTCCCCGCTCTTCCTGCTTCGGTTGCACATGACGGGAGAGGTTCTCTAATCCTACATAAGGGTCTTGTTAATAATACTCCGGTCTCACTACTTTTCGATTCCGGATGCACCACTATTGGTGTTAGACAATCGCTTGTAGAACCATCCTGTGCGACAGGAAGGGTTATCAAATGTGTCACATTTGGCGGCACTCTAGAGAAATATCCTACTGCTGTAATTCACATTGCCACTCCTTTCTTTACGGGAGATGTGCATGCCTGTCTCTTACCTAATCCTATTGCGGACCTTATTATTGGTCGTATCCACGGAGTTAGGGAATGTACCCCACAGCAGATTGCTGCTTGGGAAGATGATAATATGCAAGCTACCAATGCAGTGGTTACAAGAGCACAAGCTCTACAAACACCACAAACTTCGTTGAATAATGATAATGAAGTTCATAGCCAAGATAGTACCTTGGTTATTTCTCGTGACTCGTTCATAAAATTACAAGAAGAAGATCCTACGCTAAAAAAATTCTTCATTCTTGCGAAGAAAGGTGATCCAAATAAGGATACACAAAGAAAATCTTGGATAGCAATGAAAAACGGCGTACTTGTACGTATGGTACAAGACTCGGCTACGTCAGCACATTCGCACATTCTTGTTCCCAAGAGTATGAGAGTGCAAATATTGCAACATGCTCATGACTCGCAATGTGCTGGACACATGGGATTTTCCCGTACAAAGTCAAGAGTCCTTGCGGCTTTCTTTTGGCCCTTTGTTAACAAGGACATTCGTATATACTGCCGATCATGTCAGGTATGTCAGGAGGTCAAATCTAGAGGACCACGACATGCTGCGGCTATCCAGGCTGCTGACATCCCTATTCGGCCATTTCAGAAAATGGCCATAGATATTATTGGCCCTTTTAAGATAAAGTCGGCCAGAGGACATCAGTTTATCCTTACATGTGTCGATATGTGCACACGTTGGCCAGAGGCTATCCCTCTAAAGAGCATATCTACTACAGATATCGCAGATGCTCTTTGGCTGATATTTTCTCGCTTGGGGTTCCCCAGAGAAATACTATCAGACCATGGCACTCAACTCATATCTGATACTATGTCTCAAGTAATGTCTACCTTACACATTAAAAGATCTCTCAGTAGCATCTATCATCCTATGTCTAATGGGTTAGTTGAGCATCTGAATAGAACGCTCAAGACTTTACTTGGTAAAATAACTGAAGATCATCCTCAAGATTGGGACAGGGTTTTACCCGCGGCTCTCTTTGCCTATAGAGAGGGCCCAAACGAACTCACAGGATTTTCTCCCTTTGAACTTGTCTTTGGCGCGCGTCCGCGCGGCCCTATGTTTTTGTTACACGATCTCATCACTGCCGATGATATTAGTGATGACACTCAATCCTCATATAGTATGTCATTGCTCTTAGGCAAAAGATCATTGAGGCATGCAAACTAGCAACTGCTTCGTCAGAAATTGCTAAAGAAAAAGCAAGGCAGTTTGCTAACAAGAACAGATGTCTACGACAACTTTGTCCAGGTGACAAAGCATTCGTCCTACTCCCCAGTAGGGAAAATAGACTTCTGATTGCATGGAAAGGTCCATATGCAATAGTCTCACGAATTTCCGATGTTGACTATGTGGTCGATATAGATGGAAAACATAAAACTTTCCATATCAACATGCTGGCGGAATTTCATGAGCGTCCAGACTATTTACTGCCTATTTTCCAGGCAACGGACGAATCTTCTGTACCTCATGGTCATTACTCATCCCTGTCTGTCATACAGGATGAGGAATCTGTTTTTTTCGATGTTGATCTTCCTCTTCCAGTGGTTCCACTACATTCCATGGAATCTTGGAAAGATGTCTCCATTTCTCCTAATCTTTCTGTTGATGAACATCGTCAAGTCTCGTCGATGTTACAGACATTTAAGGATGTTCTAACCGACATCCCTGGTCACACGCATGTCATAGAACATGACATAATTCTTACCGACAATAATCCTATTAGGGTTAGACCATATCCTATCCCTATACACTTTCAGTCACAAGTGGAAAAGGAATTGGATGAAATGATTCAATTAAACATAATTGAACCATCGACTTCTCCATATTCTTCTTCCATGGTTATTGTTCGGAAGAAAGATAAGAACATACGAATTTGCGTTGATTATCGCAAATTAAATCAAGTCACAAAGTTCGATGCTGAACCTATGCCTTTACTAGAAGATCTACTTATTAGACTTTCTAATTCTAGATTCTTCACTAAACTTGACTTGTCTAAAGGTTATTGGCAAGTGCCTTTAGCAGATCATGCCAAACCTCTTACTGCTTTCTCAACACCTAGGGGTCTATTTCAATGGAATGTTATGCCTTTCGGTCTTATGAACGCCCCTGCTACTTTCGTTCGCATGATGCGTCGAATTCTTTCTCATCGTTCAGACGTCATCGCATACTTAGATGATATCTGTCTCTTCAGTGATTCCTGGGAAGATCACTATTTGGGTTTATATGACCTACTGTCCACTCTACGTGAGTTTAATTTGACAGCAAAACCCTCTAAAGCCTATATTGGTTTTGGTGAAATCTCTTTCATGGGTCATCGTGTTGGTCATGGTCTCTTGAAGACAGAAGACCACAATACTTCGAAAATATTGAACATCTCTGTACCTAAAACGAAGAAACAAGTCCGTAGTCTCTTGGGTTTAATTCAATTCTATGGGAGATTCATCCCGAATCTGTCTTCGATCATGGCACCTCTCTCAACTTTGTTGAAGAAAGGGTCGCCTAATCTGGTTCATTGGTCTCAGGAATGTCAATCTTCCTTAGACCAGATCAAGAAAATATTTTCTTCTCCTCCCATCCTAAGATTACCTACTCTTGATAGGACTTTTGTTCTTCGAAGTGATGCTTCATCCACTGGGATCGGAGCAGCACTTATGCAGGAATATGCTGAAACTCTGCATCCTGTTATGTACATTTCTAGAAAACTAAATGCGGCAGGGGGGAACTACTCGGTTTTAGACCGTGAGTTGTTGGCTATGGTTTGGTCAATTCTCAAACTACAAAGATTCCTCCTGGGCGCACATTTCATTCTAGAAACTGATCAAAAAGCTCTTACAGCTATTCAGACTAAGAACTTAAAGAGTTCGAGATCAACTCGATATGCTATTGCTCTTCAACCTTTTCACTTCACGGTACGAGCTATCCGTGGGTCGGATAATGTGATGGCTGACATTCTGTCTAGATGCCAACATGATTCCAACTAATACTTTTGTCCTATTTCTAGATATACGACAGAGTCATAACACACCTATATTACTACAATACATTAGCACATCTGTCCTCACTTTAGGTGAACACATACTATTGTGCTTTGTTATCATCTTCTTCTGTTCCCATCTTTAATATAAGAGGAAGACTGAGTAGTTAATATAAGGGCCGAAAGTTTACTCGGCCACAATTATTAATAATAATGTATTGTATAGTATGAAACTTAATGGCTATTAAATAGAATTATATTGGTTGTTTTTTCTCAGCATGTTATTGTTGATCTGAGAAGCTACCTTTCTGTTGTCAAACATGGAGAGTTCCACATTGTGTATTTACCCTTGGAACTACAGGAGATGTGTCCTGGATCGTCATTTATGTTTAATTTCATTATGTAATGATATTATTAAACGTTTAGATAATATACTATTTAATATTCACTATCAGATGTGTACATCCATTTTAAAGCGGTAGTAGTATATGACACCGCTATTTGATAACGATTGTGTTACACGTGCATATGTATATTGTACTTACATGCTAGTGTAGTGTGTGTTGGTGGCACCTCCCCGATATATTTTTTGAATCAGATTTTTTATCTGTTGAGAAATATTCTCACCAGACACTTTATGTGTCAATTTAGCCTCATATTGGGCAGTGCAATTACTTATCCTCGCATAATTCGTGCGTTGTTAAACCGCTTTTGGTTTTACTTTTGGATATTTAAAAAAAAAAATGTTGCACATTTTTTTTTTCGGGAGGTTGCGGTAATGTTGCGCTAAACTTGTCGCAACTTATTTTGACTATATATTCTTACTACGTATTCTGACCATGCATTCTGACTATATATTTAATTTTGTAATGCATGGGAAATAACTCATGTAATTGTAGTCACTTTTTTATTTCTACTAGTTGTCTAATCGTGTGACGATAGTTGCCGATAGTTTGTGTGAACGATTTTGAGTCATGTCCATATACGGAGCGCTCAGGTCGTCAGTTCTTAGAAACAGTTGGCAATCGCAATGTTTCAAGATGTCATTTCCTTTTAAGGTTCGAATCTTTAGTCGAACATCTTAGAACATTCTTCGTTCCGTAAGTTAGCTGAGCTGTATTCGATTCGCGTGTTCTGCGCATGTCCTAGTTTGTGTCATTGTTTGAATGATTTCCGCCCAGTTCACTCTTGGCAGATTTTGCTTGTGAAGCAGGACGAAGTTTTTTTGTGCTGGCGTCCTTGCTGATATTATTCAGGAAAGAGTCCTCATCGTTGTTGTTCCTTTTGAGATGATATATCTCTATGTTATTCCAAGTGCCTGGAAGCCTATGTGATTTATGTGATTTAATTCCTGATGAACAGGTAATTGAATTTTGCTGAGTAACTTTATCGCCATCTTGTGATGTTGACATTTTTGCCTAGCCTGCCTTATTAAAGAGTCTATGATATGACAAGTTTGCTCAGCTGACGATCCACTTATATTGTCACGCATCGATTGATGCCTGTCCTAAGGACCCCTTGCTTCCTGAAGTTTATTGATGGATCTAGGTTTGATACCTTTGTTGTTTAAGGAACATAGAGGACGATAATGTGACGCTCAAAAGACATGCCTGTCTTGTTGAGGTCGAATATAGGAGACTAGATTTAATCTCCCATTTGATATCTACTAGCTATGATGGAAAGGGAAAGCTTACCACCTGACTACATGCACAGCTGTTTATGATATCCTAAGAAGGCATATAATGTACCATTATTATTGATGCTGTCTGCTGTTCCTGCTGTATTGACTACGTCGATGATGTAATGACTATTGTTCTATACCAGTGATGTTACTGCATAATTATCTTCATGTATCTCGTCGTTGTGGCGTATATTATATGTTACCAACAACATCACTTGCTGTTCAACAATTTATTGATTTTATACGTTTATGAATTGATGTGACGTCCCTATCTGATACTTGTCTTCATAAACACGTCACACATAAACCAGACCACGACACCATAAGATCTTGCCTCATCATCCCTGGTGTCCGAGGGCGATAACCCTCCATGTTGAGTGGTGCTACTACCAAGACCCATCAACACTTTATAGCTCCACATCAACATATCCAGTAGAGTACTGCTACACACCTCTAAATAGACACTCTACATATATCTGGTGGATTCTAGCACTCTACAAGAACCCTGGTAAGTCTTGTCCTAGGCTCGATGGACCATCTGGTTCACTTCATAAAAGGCAATGGCCTCCAGTACGTGCCCGAATTATGCAACAAAGTCAGGAATCAATCAGTTCCCACGAGCCTGGTTTTATGTGACTGTCAGGGCCACAAACCCCTGAAATAAGAAGGTTATGATGACTGGCAGATCTGGCCCCAGTTTATCCCTGCCCTGTCCAGAAGTTTATAATATTTGTATTTAGAATTACACTTATGATCTCATCGTCTCTTGGCAAGATTTTTTGAAGAAATGGCAACCTAGCCTAACAATTTTTCCTCAATATCAACTAAGCTGGCCAATAGAAGGAGACAACTATGAATTTTAAATCAAACTTAAAAAAAAACAAGTCTCAAAATACTACGGTTACTACTACAAGTATATTTTTAGTGTTAGGTTAACCAATCCCCTCTCGCCTTCCTTTAAACTACAGCCAATCAAAATCTTGGTACCTTTCAGTCCTATTTACCCAAAGCTTTTTTTCAAAATATGTCATGAAAAAAATTAAGCAGGCGTGATATTTTTTCTCGTCAGTCCGTCTTATCATACATAATATTATTGCCATTATTTTGGTTATTTTTTGTACTAGTGGGTAACTGACACCATATTATTGATCAGGACATCATAAGGCATCCGAATATATAATGTTTATGGCCCTATGTATATGTTTCATAATTCCATATTTTTTTTTCTATCGTAATTTGAAACGTGCCCACGGCTATGTTGCTCGAGTTGGCTTTTGTGAAATCAACGCGAGACTGCGTTCCTTAGGTTCTGTCTTTCCATCCCTCCCCTCTTTTATTCTTTTATTCTTTCACTCTCGTCTTGGCAATCCGACTTGACCTTGCAAAAGTGTTACTTTAATCTCAAGGACGAATTTTTCGAAAAGACAGTATCTTTCATTCGGCTATTAGGTTTATCAGAATCGACATGCGGGCGGGGTAGGAGAATACTACGCTGGACTCAATTTTTATTTTCTATCTTATTTTTGACTTTATGCTCTACAATATTATCTAATTTAGCTATTGTATTGAGAATATCGTCACATATCTCCCCACTTTTAGAACAGACTACCTGATGTCGGTTCATAATTCGAAATTTAAATTGATAAATTTAAATTATTATGCCTGGTGACTACTCTGATTTTCGTCGTATGGGTGTCTACTTAAAAGTCTGCTCCTACGTTCTCCGATCCGGGGATATATTCTATGATAAATTGGTATGGCTGTAAGAGCAAAGACCAACGTAATAATCTAGCATTTTCATGTCTTGCTTGTGACAGAAATACAAGTGGTTTATGATCTGTTTGAATCCTAAATGATCTCCCATAAAGATAGATTTGGAACTTTTTTATCGCCCATATCAAAGCCATATATTCCTTTTCACTAGTTGAATATTTTAGTTCCGCTGTGTTCAGTTTACGGCTAGCATAAGCAACTGGGGTTAATTCCCCATTAAGGGAATTGGATCTTTGTAATTCGGCTGCCCCTAATCCGACGTTACTAGCGTCCGTTCTCACAACAAACTCTTGGCTCAAGTCGGGCAATTTCAATATAGGCTTGCTTGTGAGTTTTTCTTTTAACTCTTGGTAGGCCGATTCACATTGCGCAGACCAAGTAATTCTATCAGGATTTCCTTTGCGCGTTAAATCCGTCAGTGGTGCACATATCGAGTTAAAATTTTTAATATATTTTGGTAAAAACCACACAACGAGACAAAAGATCTCACATCTTTTTTTTCTCTGTGGCCTCGCAGCTTTCTTCAATTTCTCCAAGTTCTTGGGGTCAGGGGTCATGCTTCCCTGAGATACTATGTGTCCCAAGAATTCCAACTCTTTACATCCAATACAACATTTGGTCGGTCTAGCCGTCAAGTTTGCCTCCCTGAGTCTATCCAACAACATATTCAGAGAGTTAATGTGTTCCTCAAATGTTTCTGTAGCAATAAGAATATCATCCATGAAATTCGTGATACATGGATTATTCAGGGGATCCAACAACTTTCGCATCATTCTAGAAAACACACTTGGAGCATTTTTCAACCCAAAAGGCAACATGTTGAATTCATAATGTCCATCCGAGGTGCTAAAGGCTAAATACGGTCTAACCACAGAATTACTGGAATCTGATAATAGCCTTTGCTCAGATCCACCTTAGAGAAATATTTAGCTTTGTTCAGCCTAGCAAACAGCTGATTTGTATCAGGTAATTGATCCACCTGACTTTCTGTGACAGCATTCAATTTCCTGTAATCTATGCACAGTCTGTGTTCCCCAGAGGGTTTTCTCAACAGAACCACACTAGAACTGTACGGGGACTCACTGTGTGAAATAATTCCTTTTTTCAACAAATACTCTATCTCTTCCTTCAAAGCTGTCTCCTTTGCCAACGGGATCGTATAGGCTCTCATACAGATTGGTGTTGGGTCTACCAGTTTCATATCTTATTCCAATAAATTCGTATGCCCCGGTTTGTCCGTTAACACATCTGCATGATCATACAAAACCTTTTGAACTCTCTCCCTCTGATTTTTCGTTAAGTGTTTACTGATTGATTACATGTGCTGCTGTCTCACAGGGATGTAGCGGATATTCATGAGAGGTGAGTGGTTCGTTTTTCATTCCCGTTGCGATGGACAAGGTTAGTAGGTGTGTCTCGTCCTGATTTTCTCTTTCCAGATATTTTTTCAGGAGATTCACATGATAGATTTTCTCTTTCCCCTTTTTATCTATCTTATAATTTGTTCTAGACACCTTCTCTAGAACTGTATATGGACCTTGCCATCCAATCTGCAACTTATTACTACTGCCTGGTAATAGAAGGAGGACCTTCTCTCCCACAGCTAAATCTCTATCCTTCGCCTTCTTATTATAATAGGCAGCATGTTTTTTCCTGGCTTGTCTCAAATTATCATTAGCAAGTTTCCAGCCAGTTTTAAGACGAGTGGTCAGCTCGTTCACATATTGATATGATGAGGTGATATTTTCTTCTGCCTTATCATCAGTCCACGTCCTTAACAAGGCTTCCAATGGACCTTTTATTGGCCTCCCGAATAACAGGGTTGCTGGTGCCATACCGGTTGAACTATGGGGTACCTCCCGATAAGCAAACAGGGCGGCGTGAAGGTACTGGTCCCATGTATCTGGTTTTTCATGTGCCAACTTTCTCAGGATCGCAATGAGTGTCCCGTTAAATCTTTCCACTTGGCCATTTCCTTGGGGATGGTACGGTCTGCAAAGAAAGTGTTTGGCTTGAAAGATCCTGAAAACTTCTTCCGTTAGTTTCCCCTTGAACTGTGAGCCATTATCAGTCAAGATTTGGTTGGGAAAGCCTAACCTGGTGAAGATTGTGAGTAATGCCTCTGCCACATGCTTCGAATCGATTGATGACAGGGCTACTGCCTCTCCCCACATTGAACAAGTGTCCACCAGAGTCAGAATATAACTGTTTCTCCTCTTGGTCCGAGTGAGAGGTCCCACAATGTCCACGGCAACTCTCCCAAAAGGTGTTCCCACTATGGGCATTTCCCCTAGAGTTGCTGGAGCAGTCCAATGCTTTGGAGCTACCCGTTGGCATTCTGGACATGATTTTACATATCTCTTTATATCTTCAGTTATCCCTGGCCAGAAATAATGACAAGCTATACGCTGTCCTGTTGCGCTGATCCCTATATGACCACTGAAGGGAATCGCATGCCCTAGTTCCAACACTTTCTTCCTATATGACGTGGGAAGGACCAGCTGTCCGTGACCATTGGATCCAGCTCCAGCCTTCCTATATATCAATTTGTTTTTCATATAGAAGTCTCCCTTGCCTGGAGGTGTATGACATTTGGGCAATTTCTTAAAACAAGACTTGAGGGTCTTATCCTCAGCCTGCGCCTTCCTCGTCGCATCTGGATGGGTATTTATTGGGTTATCCTCCTCCTTTTTGGACTGTGATCTGATCTGCACTGTTGCCATGATCACATGTCTCTTGGGATTCCCCAAGAAGACATATCTACACCCCAATATCAGAGGGTAGATTGGTTCATTTATCACTGCTGCTTTGATGATTCCTTCAAAATATCGCGTTTTTACATTTATCCTGGCAATGGGAAGTGTCATGGTCGCTACGTCCTTGGTTGCAGCTTGGATCTCCACTGTTTCTGTGGTGTATTGATCTGCTTGCACCAGGTGAGAACTCACAACGGAATCATAATCCAATCCAGTATCATACAAGCACCTTATGGTGACTCCATTACATATTACTTCTTCACACACTGGGGGATGATACGGTTCCTGCTGTTTAGTAGGATTGGCCTTGGCTCCCTTTCTCCCCGTTTTCATTGCAGCGAAGGAAGGAGGTTTCCTAGTACACTTTTCGGTGTTATGGTTGTCCATCTTACACCATTTACAATATTCTTCTTCTTCGCCCTGAAAAGGACGGTGGTTGCGTTGTGTCTGTTTACGCTTAAGCTGTGATATCTGCACCTTTTGGTCGACACATCCGACTTCAGCACGGCATTTTTTTGGGACCGGGTTTGCCTTCCCATTGCGATCCGCACTCGCTCAGCCAGACTGCACTGCTGCAGACTGTTTCCAGGACCACCACGTGGAGGTGGAGTACGGTCTTGACCAGCTCTGGTTCGCTGGTCCTGATGCAAGCAGTACAGCTATGGGTCGCTGACTGCATTCATTGTTCCTGCATCTTGGGGTCCCATTTAAATATAATCTACCTTTATGAAAAGGTTTTCTTTCCTCATATTTTCTGTCATTGAATTTTGGGTTTTTATTTCTATAATCATTTCGTGGCCTATCAAAATGTTGCTTACCTTTGTTTCCCTGATCTTTGTTGTCAAATCTGTTAAAGTTTTGAGGAGCCTTATAATTGTCTACCTGTTTCTTTTTTGTGCCCGCTACCTCTGCTTGGGCTGCCTGATACCTCTCAGCGACATTGAGTAACTCACTCAGCCTCTCTGCACCTTGTTCCATGAGAAACTTTCTCAAGTCTGGAGCCATGGACTCTCTCAATTGCTCAATAAGGATCATTTCTTTAAGATCTTGGGTTTTCCCCAGAGCAGTCCATTTCTCCAAGTAGGTCTCTAAACGTGCAGAGAACTGGTGATAGGTCTCACCCGACAGTAGTCTTGCATTCCTAAATTTTTTCCTGTAAAATTCTCCGTTCTTTTCATACCTTAACAAAAGAGCCTGCTTTAACATGTCATAATTGTCTTGATCATCTCTGCTCATATTGGCAAATACTTCATAAGCTGTTCCCCTAAGCCCCTGGGATAACTTTAGGCTCCACCTTTCTCTCTCTAAACCATACGTGGTAGCCAAAAGTTCAAATCTACCCAGAAAACTTTCTATGTCATCGTCTTTCTCAACAAAATGGTCTAAATGAAAACCCATAGCTGAGGTTGAGGCTCCCTGACTAGCAGTTGCATCGGAGGTAAAGGGGCTGGCACCATTTTCAGGAGCATGGCCTTGTAATTCCAACTCCCTTAGTTGTAACTCGTGCTCCCTCTGCAATCTGCTATCTTCTGCTTCCCTTTCAGCCTTTTTTTCTTCTCTTTCTCTTTCTGCAGCTAATCTCCTTTCCTCTGCTTCTCTTTCAGCCTTTTTTTCTTCTAATTGGAGCCTTTTAATCTCCGCCTCTCTTTCCGCCTCCAATGCCCTAGCCTCTTTGTCAGCCTCAATCTGCAACCTCTTAATTTCTTTCTCAGCCTCTAACTTTCTTTCTGCTTCTAATTTCCTGTCTTCCCTATCTCTTTCAATAAATTTGTCACATTCTGAGGTTACATACTGGACCAGCAGTCTGCACAGCAGCAGATCGAAAATTTGCCAGATCATCCATTCTGTACTATGCAACCTTTTAAAATTTCTAATTAGACAAGTATCTAATTATAACTAAGAATTTCCAATATGACTAAGAACAACAACAGGCACCGATAGCTCAACCACTATTTAAATTCCACAAAAGAATACTTTTAATTTTATTTGACAGGTAATTAAAATTTCCGGGACCTGAGACCCTAATATATTTTACACGAATTTTAAAATCCCGGAATCGAGCTACCCAATATATGTGGTGGATTTGATGTTAAGAAATGTTGTTGTTATGTACTCTTAGTGTACTGAATGAGGTCAGCTGTGAAGGTCCCTGAATATAATAAATATTATGGTAAGTTACAGGATACCTTTCTGCTACCACCTTTATGATCTCACTCAGACTTATTCTTTGACTAGAATGTATGATGATGATGACTACGTTTGGAGTCTAGGGTTATGTATAAATAGTGTAAATTTTGCATTAACCAACTAAACATATACACAAGTATTTTATTATCCAACACAACACAACAGTACTACAACAATCACATACACACTACACTTTAAAAGACTATCTTAAGTAAGTCAGTGGTTGAATTTTGTGTAACGTTAATAATTTTTTTCAATTTATTATCCTGACTCTATTTTGTTTGAATCAGGATTGACAATCAAAAGTGAAATCAATGCAATTATTTACAATATTCAATTTATACAATGGATCTTCTGTCCATAATACGAGTATTAATATAATAAAAGTGTGTAGGTGTAGTTTTCTAAATAGGATAATACTGGTGTATGTATAATGGTAGGTTGTTTGTTATCATCATTCCCTATCGTGCATTTTCTTTTCATATGTCACAGGTGGAATTTTTTTTATGTGATAATTTCAGTCTTTGAGGTTAATAACTGAAGTTCATAGAGGTTGAGACTTTCGGTGCCGAACGGGCACTTAACTTCGAAGGAGAACCCTGGTAAGTCTTGTCCTAGGCTGGAAGGACCATCTGGTTCACTTCATAAAAGGCAATGGCCTCCAGTACGTGCCCGAATTATGCAACAAAGTCAGGAATCAATCAGTTCCCACGAGCCTGGTTTTATGTGACTGTCAGGGCCACAAAACCCCTGAAATAAGAAGGTTATGCATCCTTCTTTATAACCAGCATACAATAATATTCCACAGTTAATTACAGGTACAGTACAAACAAACGCATAGGATCAGCTCTTAATGACAACCTATTGTCCCATTATATTTTGAAGTGACAATGTATACCAGTATTCCTCTCCCCTAATGGTTACAACGCCTCTGCAATTCCAACAGTAATCTTTTTCTATACAATAGGATAGGTGTTATGCTCCTTAATGACAATCATATATAATATAATATAATATAATATAATATAATATATAATATCTTATCACAATTTTCAATGAATATTACACACAAGTAACGATGACTGGCAGATCTGGCCCCAGTTTATCACTGCCCTGTCCAGAAGTTTATAATATTTGTATTTAGAATTTCACTTCTGATCTCATCGTCTCTTGGCAAGATTTTTTAAAGAAATGGCGTCCTAACCTAACAATTTTTCCTCAATATCAACTAAGCTGGCCAATAGAAGCAGACGACTATGAATTTTAAATCGAACTTTTTAAAAAAAACAATTCCCAAAATACTACGGTTACTACTACAAGTATATTTTTAGTGTTAGGTTAGCCAATCCCCTCTCGCCTTCTTTTAAACCACAGCCAATCAAAATATTGGTACCTTTTAGTCCTATTTACCCAAAGCTTTTTTTCAAAATATGTCATGAAAAAATTAAGCAGGCGTGATCTTTTTTCTCGTCATTCCGTCTTATCATACATAATATTATTGCCATTATTTTGGTTATTTTTTGTACTAGTGGGTAACTGACACCATATTATTGATCAGGACATCATAAGGCATCCGAATATATAATGTTTATGGCCCTATATATATGGTTCATAATTCCATTTTTTTTTTTTTTTGTATCGTAATTTGAAACGTGCCCAAGGCTATGATGCTCGAGTTGGCTTTTGTGAAATCAACGCGAGACTGCGTTCCCTAGGTTCTGTCTTTCCATCCCTCCCCTCTTTTATTCTTTCACTCTCGTCTTGGCAATCCGACTTGACCTTGCAAAAGTGTTACTTTAATCTCAAGGACGAATTTTTCAAAAAGACAGTATCTTTCATTCGGCTATTAGGTTTATCAGAATCGACATGCGGGCGGGCGTAGGAGAATACTACGCTGGACTCAATTTTTATTTTCTATCTTATTTTTGACTTTATGCTCTACAATATTATCTAATTTAGCTATTGTATTGAGAATATCGTCACAATGACATGTTGGTTTGGTAGTTAATCCAGTTCTCATCTGACATACTCCACTCTTCCCCCTTGAATATATTGTCGAATGTGGCCACCTGTTTGATAGTTGTTTCTGCCTGTGCCATCCATGACATTCCTCTCTTTATTCTTGCTCCCTTAATGTCAGCTATGTTACCATGCAGAGGGTGCTGTTTGTCTGTGGATACTCGCATATAGGCTTTTGCTTGGGCCATCGCATATCTGGATTTAACCGACAGCACTCCAAGCATATACCTTATTGTCACAATGGGGGTATCTCGCGTACAGCCCAAGACTATGCACATCCCTTCATTCTGAATGCGTTCTAGTCGTTCATATTGTGTTATTGACGCGTGAGTATTCACAGCCCATACTCAATGACAGATGTGACTAGCTGTTGATAAAGAAGAATAGTAATCTCTGCTCCAGACGCGCCGCGGCCATTATTTTCAGGGTCGCTAGACCTCTCCTGCGTTTCTGTGTGATGTGCTCAACGTTGTACTTATACGAGAGCCCGCGATCAAATATAACTCCAAGGTATTTCAGCTTTTCTTGCCTTTCCATCCTCTGTCCATTGAGAGTAATATCTGGGAGGTCTGCTTTCACAATGGAGTTGTTCAATGAGCACCACACCACGCAGGCCTTGTTGGGATTGACTTTGGAGCCAGTATCCTCGCACCATTTAGACACCTCCTATAGTGTCCCATGTATGCTATTAACCATTTCTTGTCGGTCAGAGCCAGTTCTGTAAATGAGTATATCATCAGCAAATGTCAGTGTTTGTCGCAACCAAGTTGGTTGAATGGTGGTTACTTTTGCTGTATAGATGTTAAACAGCACCGGTGATTGTGGAGAACCCTGGGGCAGTCCCGGGCAAATGAGCATTGGATCTGATGTCCATGTTCCCAAGCGAAATGCCACTGACCTCTCAGCTGCTATCCATCTTGTAAGCCAAGAGTTAACACCGCAAGCCATTTCACAGTTTATTAATGTTGCATAGCTCACACTGTTATAAGCATCCTCTAGGTCAATTGCTACCGCAACCGTTTCTCGCGTATCCTGGAACCCCTCATATACATCATAAGCAAAAGTTCTGGCGTTACCCCATGTTACTTCATGGGCCTATAGCTGCCGAGAGTATCAGTGTATTTTCGAGGAGATTCATTATTTTTCGTGCTACTATCTTTTCTAGTAGTTTACCATAGACATTCTGCATTGTAATAATTCTGTAGCTGCTGAGAAGCGTGGGGTCTTTACCGGGTTTAGTAAGTGGTCGTAGGTAACTATGCAGCCAGTCTTCTGGCACCAGAGCATTCGATAAGCTCTTTTTGAAATCACTCACCACACTCTTAATGCCTGAGTAATCGAGCTGTTTTATGTAGTGAAACTGTACACCATCAGGACCCGGGGCAGTGTTCCTACTGGATTCTAAAGTGCACATAACGTCTTCTTCGGTTATGAGGTCGAAAAATATGTCGCCTCTTCATTCACTTCCCAGAATACGGTCTTTGATTTCTTGGCGGGCAGCTTTATCACCTTTATCTGTCTGAGTAATATAACGCTTCAGTAATGCATGTCCCTTTTCGGCATCGGTCTTCAGGCTTATCCCTGTCAAGCTGAGAATATTAGGCATTGGTTGGCCTGTACTTTTCCTACTCATTCTCCGATGTGAGGCCCAGAATTTCTGTAGTGTTTTGTCAGTGCCCACCTGTGTCACAAAGGCCTCCCACACTGTGTCTTTGGCTTCTCTTGCCAAGCCCTTGAAGTTATTGATTGCTCTTTGTTTTTTCTCCTTAAAATCATGGAGCAGCGCCTCGTGTATATATATATAAATATAAATATATATATATATATATATATATATATATATATATATATATATATATATATATATATATATATATATATATATATATATATATATATATATATATATATATATATATATATATATATATATGATTCTTAGTTATCATGTGTGCTGTAGAAACACGGACAATGAACAAGCAAGTAGAAGAAATAATTGAGGCTCTCGAGAAGTAAATGTAAAGAAACATGGGACGCATCTCATGGGAAGTGAAGAAAATAAATAAAGAGGTCATAGAAAACATGGGAATGGAAAGAGAATTAACGAAAAGATCACACTTAGCTAAAATATTTTGGTCATGTATGTCACATAATTTTTGGGTCGCTCTCTTGTCCACTACGGCCGTATTTTATGACATTTGTTGTACTGACTAATTACGTGCTTTTCAGTGGTCGGTACCTCTTTCTTTCTCTGCTATGCAGCAGATATTTTGTATTTTCAAACATTCTTACACTCCTCTCAGTGATAAGTCGTCATGTCTGTTTGGTTACCCGTTTTTCCCTGCTGGGAAAAGAACGGATGAGATAATATTAACCGACAATCATGTTGGTTAATGTCGGGTGTGACCGACATCATACTATAGATTAACACTAAAATCGCCCCAGCGTCTTTGGTTAAGCATTGATAAGGCGAACGTGCCGCACTTGCCAAGATAGTAAAGAGATGGATCATCTGTGCACAAGCGACGGATAAAGAGATTACTTGTCTATGCAACACATTTTGGACAGACATGAATGACATAATCGTTTCCTGTCCGACATTTACGAACACATTAATTTAAATAAAAGTAAGATGTTACATCTGAAACACATTGCTGAGAGAGTGTACGGACGTGTCACTTCCATTTATGGGGGATGTGACCTTTTGCATCACGCACAGAATTTCAGCGGAAATAATTTTGAATTACCCCACCTAAATATATGCAGCTTTTGAAACGATTGGCGGGCATTCGAAAAGAGGAACAACGAAATCCCTGATTGGGCGTCGCCTAAAATTGTGACAAGCAAGGCGGGGGACGAAAACTTGCAATATAATCTGATATTTTTAGCAAGTCTAGTTCACTGTGAGAATCGATTGCCAAGACGACAACCAGACTGCCAGAGTTAAGACTAGAAACAAAATTCATTCATCAGACCGGACTTTGTTGGAGCATTTTGTACTCTTAATTAAGGAGAAAAGAAATGCTTTTGTTTGAAGCGATATTACCCAAACATCACAGCGCGTACAACGGTTCCATTATGCACACACATTTTACTTCATCTTATCAGACATTACTGGACACTTGCAAGACAAACGTCTCAAAACAAAGCGACTGTCAGAGCAATAATATTCCTTGGCGATGTAAACATAACCATCCCGACTGCGGGGGACAATTTACCCTACGTAAAGATGGAGAAATATTTTCTGCGGAAAAAATAGAGCCTGTGTCCTTAAATCAACTCTACTTACTTACTACTTAGTCGTTCCCCTTCTACCGTGAGGTGTCTTAAATCAACTCTAGCACTGTAAATTCACTTACGTATAAGATTTAGTACTGATCAAGTGATTTATTCCAACCATTTCGTTGTAGGCGGGGAAAAGGGGGGGGGGGGGAGTTAAGGAGAGAGAGGGGAATATACTTGGGAAGGTGATATTACTAAAATGTAATAATGAAAAATGGGAGCCGCGCTGGTGTAATGGCTACGGCGTTGTACTGGCGACCAGGTTTGCATGGTCCAAACCCGGGCTTCAGCGTTTGAAGGAATGTTTACGACCGGAAATTTGACTGAATAACCTGAACGGCTCCTGCACATTAATCCCGTGTGGATGGGAAGGAGCGAAGCTCCTGACCGGGTTGGAAGGAAAGTCCACTGACCCCCAGCCTCGCAATGACATGTCATTGGGTCAAAAGAGCTGGAAAGCTCGAGTGCCGCTGGTTAGAGAAAAAAAAAATAATGAAAAATAATTTTTATGGAATAAAAAGTAAAAAAGTCAGTAAATAAAATAGTAAAAATACTAAAAATATATATTATTATTTTTCATTGTAATTTGTAGTACCATATGTGCATGATGTTAGAAAATCATCCTACCAAGAAAAACATGGGAAACCAAAAGCCAAGGGGTCCAGACCTCCAGGACGACCCAGACAACATTAGACAATCTCTGAAGGATTAAGGACTGGATAGGAACCTGACCAGGAGGAAAACAGCCGATGGGATAGTATGGTGCTTTCTCTGGCAAAACTCTTAGGATAGAAGGACGGCTAAGTATTTGTATTGGTCGATGCTATTGTTCGATAAATTACGATTGGGGCTATAACCAGTGATGGATCAAAAATATGGCTCAGTTTGAAAGCTACTGTTAGAGCCTTGCTACTCGACTTGAGAATTGTACTTGGAGACTTTGACACTACACTTGTGACTCGTTATGAAAGACTTGACGACAACTCTGATTCAAACCTTGCTATCTCGTGCCACCAGTTCAAGGCCTTCCGTGTCCTCTTTATCTGTTCCCTGTCTATCTCCAATGCCCTATTATCAGGGTTGACTTAAAGTCTTTCCTAACAAGTCTCAAGTCCTGTTTCAAGTCTCCAGTCGAGTCTCAACGTACGCAAAACAATAGCTATCAGGTTGAGTCTCACATTTGATCTATAACAATTTACAGTGGTGTCGTAGATTTTTGATAGGAGAATTAAGACTTGGGTTGGTCCCTTCTGAATAGATTAGAATAAGTGATAGTCACAGTGAGAGATGATAATAGAAAATAGATTTCCACGAGTGAGATGGTAGAATGTGTTAGAGGCTGTCTCTGAGATCGAGAAATCTTCTCTCTCTCTGCCTATCTTCTACGACAGATTTAGAGGAGTCAGACAGTCTAAACACTGTCGTAAATTTTTCTGAGAGAGTTCTGTTGGAATTTGGTGCCTATAGAGTGTAGAATGATAGTGAAGGCTCTGTGAAAATAAGGATTTAGGAAAGTGAGGTAGTAGATTCACAAGTGCTGGGAAGAGTAAGGACAGTCTCTGTTTACGACAATAATTGACTCTCAAAACTACTCCTACCACTCTTCTGAGCAAACAATTGTTTGTCAGTTCCAGTCGCTCAGGCGCACTCACCGATTTGGATATTCTGACGCTCAACGTACATGAATACGGACTACAATAACAAATATGGGAAATGTTGGATTTTGGCCAGCCGACACAACATGCTAAGTAAAGTTTTAATACTTTTATTATCATAAAATTAAGTCACAAATAATTATCAATTTACAGTCAGAAATCATGGGTTACAAAATACAAAAATGACAAGGGGGAGGGGTTTTAGAGGAGAAGTATCCACTACACCTTTCCCGCTTGTATTTACTAACAGAAAAGACCTGGTCCCAAAGACGGGGGGGGGGGGGGGAATCAGAGATAGGCAATTTAACCCGACGGTAAATTTATTACTCTGAGACAAAGGGGTTACAGTAATAAGGGGTAGAGGAAAAGCTAGGGTTCTCAAATGGTTTCCTTTATCCAACAAATTTTACGGGAGGGGGAAATGAACACAGTTAAACAATCCCGCTAGGAGAAATCCCGTACAATGAATACAGTACACCTTAATACTAGGTCGAACTAATTATAAGGGTAAAAAAAGATTAAATCTCCTTTTATTCAAAAAACACGCTTGGCTGGCCAGCACACAGTCACACACACAGACTTATCAAATGGTGAATTCTGGCTCTTCCTATGAATTTTACAACAGCGGATAATACCGTAGAACAATGGAAATTGTCTTTTTATTTCTTCTGTGTCAGGCCCCAGATTTATCGATATGGGCTGGTAGCTAATAGTCTCAAAAAATCGCCAGACGGTGAAGCGTAAAGGCTACTGTTGTTTTTTTAATAAAAGTTCCTAATGAATGGCACAGGCACTTGGCTAATTGTGAGGTATGGTGTGGTTTCTAAGATGGGCACAGCTGGTGGAGGTAACTTTTTTTTTCCGTAATGTCACAACTACAAAACACTGAGGTAAGTTCTTCAGGGGGTGGTAAGATCCAATGAATATGCTTGACAGACAGTGTCAGGTAAATCTATGTTCTTTCTCATCAATAGAGTAATAAGTAAAATAATTGCGACTGGCAACTGTTCATCTCCAGTTTAACCTTTTTTTAAAAACACTTTAAGAAGTTGGATTTTAAAACAGTCTTTGGGTGTGCTTTGTTTCTGAAAAAAACTTCAGGTAGCTGAATCTCACAGGATCGCCACAAAGATTAAATTTTTAAAAGTTTATAAGTTGCTGGAGTTTTCAACTGAGTTGGCAGGGCTCAGTGTATAATGAATTAATTGCTGGGATGCAAGGTCGAAAGATCAATTCGTCTGCACAGAAAAGAATTCACTCCAATAGCCAACAATTTAGATGAAATCTAGCAGGAATTTAACTATATGCTAGTGAATCTTAGAATGCTGTCAGAACGAATGATAAAGTTGCCCTTTTCAGATTCTGTATATATCTAATGGGAATGTAAGTGTAATGGGTCGTGTGAAAATTTCGCGCCTCTTCAGATCCCAGGGAAAGTCGAAGTTATTTAGCCGCCATGCTAACCGCGATGGCCCGACTGGCTTCCGATCTTCGCTCGTCTCAGGCTGCTCGCGCGATGATGTGAAATTTCTGCGAAACTAGCCTCGTTCGCGGTGAGTTTCCTAATTCCTCAGATCGTATCCGCTGCAGTGTCCCTGGAAAAATCTACTCTAGAATCCTAGAGCAGAGACTCCGACGCCTAGCTGAGCCACAGTTGGATGAGGTCCAGTGCGGATTCCGAGCAAACCGAAGTACTCAAGACCTAATCTTCACACTCAGACAGCTGAGTGAAAAGGCCCTTGAGTATAAGAGTGAGATCCATCTTTGTTTCATAGATCTGGAAAAGGCGTTTGACAGGGTCCCGTGGAGCAAACTTTGGGACTGTTTGGCAAGGAAGAATATTCCAGCACCTCTGATTCATGCTATACAGAGCTTCTACAAGTCTTGCAGAAATTATGTGAGGACAGCAAACCATAAGTCAGAAGAGTTCAGGACCACCACTGGTGTAAGACAAGGTGATATCCTATCACCTTACCTCTTCATACTCCTTATGGACGATGTCATCAAGGCATGTAAGGAGAGAACAAGAAAGTATTCAGTGGGGTACTGGAAGATGAGACAGGTCTATATTTCAGAGCTGGCATTTGCTGATGATGTTGCCCTGATTGCTAAATCAGAAGCACATCTCCAATCCAACCTGCAAGTCTGGAAGGAAGAGCTGGAGAAGAGAGGGATGGTCATAAGCAGCTCTAAAACAAAATCCATGGTGATATCACGAGAAGAAAGAAGACATCAGATTAAGCTGGGAGAACAGGTCCTGGAGCAGGTCGACCACTTTAAATACCTCGGAGCTATTATAGACCAAAAGGGAGGCATCAAAGAAGAGTTGGCCACTCGAAAAGCAGCAGCTGGGAGACTTTGCCAGGCCATAAATCGAGGATTCCTCAGCAAGAGAGAGGTTGATAAGAAAACGAAGATGGCTGTATACCGCTCCATCTATGTCCCAGTCTTGACATATGGATGCGAGTCATGGGCAATGACTACAACCCATAAAAGCCAGATCCAAACCTCAGAAATGAGATATCTGAGGAAGGTGGTTGAAGTAACAAGAAGAGACATGGTACGCAACCAGACGATACGTCAAGGCCTAAAATGCCACCCCCTACAGACCCAAGTAGAACAGTCCCAACTAAGATGGTTTGGCCATGTCTGCAGAATGGGAGAAGATCGGCTACCACGACAAGCATGGGAAACAAAGAGCCAAGGATCCAGACCCCGAGGACGACCCAGAGTCCGCTGGGAGGACAACATTAGACAATCTTTGAAGGACCGAGGACTAGAATGGAACCAGGCCAGGAGGAAGACAGCCGAGAGAATAGTCTGGCGCTCTCTCTTCCAAACCTCTACACCTCACGGTAGAAGGGGAACGACTAAGTAAGTAAGTAAGTATCCACTGCGCTGATCGCTCCGTCTCTCCCGTTCCATAGTCTTTCGGGCAAGCCTGCCGGTTGCCACAGAGGTGAGAAGTCTGCAAGAAGCTTTCTTCTGACCGCTCGTGTCCATCTTGCGAACGGTTCAGTGTCCGCACGGAGATGCTAAATTTCTGCTTCTCTGTTCTGGGGATCGTCTTTGACTGCTTTGATCATAGCCGCTTCTCTTCGTTGATGAAAAGTTACAACAATACTGATGTTCAGGGGTTCTAATGTTATGAAAAGCTAAAGTCCCTTTAATCCTCCATCAAATCAGGGAAAATTCACTTGTCAAACTAGACGTACGTCACAAACATACTGTTACCAACAGATTACAGGTGGCAATGAATATATATATATATATATATATATATATATATATATATATATATATATATATATATATATATATATATATATATATATATATAATATATATATATATATATATATATATATATATATATATATATATATATAGGAAGATATTTATTTGTTTGTATACTTGTTATGATTGGAAATATTTGGTAATAATATTTTGGGTCTAGATTAGAACTCTAGTCAAAGGGCGAATACTCATTTTTTTGCTTCGAGTGAAAGTAAATATGTAGTCGCCCCACTTGAATATAGTCAAAAGGCATTTTCTGCGCATGCGTCGATTTAGGGTGTCGACGAAGACGGCTGTCATGTCATGGCTGTTTTTTTGGGCCGGTCGTTTAGAAACGTTGTAGAATGATCTCTGTGAATGATTCTAGGAAGGAGATGGTGTCTCTGCATGATTGTATGATCAGAGATTCTCCTAATGTTCTTTGTTAACGCCAAGGAATGGCGTGCGTTATTCGCTATTGTGTTTATTCCTAAATCAAGGTAAAACCAGACCCTTTTGCTGAACTTTGTGGCTAGGCCTAGATGGCAGATGTATTATCACACATTAGAATTGTTTGAATGCAGATGAAGATGACGTGTAATCCAGCAGCACTGGATTACTTGATGAAGCAGCCTTGTTGATAACAGAATGTATGGAAGCCCTATGAGAACATTTATGCTCGAATTATGAATTAATTCTGATTATCATTTATCATCCTGGGTGAGCGAAGCTCAAGGAGGAAAGCCATTTTGAATTCCCGTCATTGTAAACGGATCATTGTCGGAGAACAGAAAAAGGTCTTATTATCGGACAATGGTACAGAGATCTACATATTATGAAAACCCACTATTGTGGTCTCACATTGGTACTATCAAGTTTTGATAAACTTACGGCTTGTGAAACTTAGCCAAAAGAAGGTTCTGACAGTGAACCATTGTTATGATGTATTTACCTTTACTGACGCGATTAGTCAGTGGAAGCATGTGGCGATAGACCACCAGAACATTGGGTACTTGACTACTATCGCCCCATTGTATTTATATGCTACATGAATATACAGCTGATGTTGCCACCCATTTGTCAAATATATGATGATATTTTGCCAACCTGTACTGTGACTGTAATCGTGATGTCCGAGTGTGCGTCCTTATTAAACCATAGAAACGTCCACAGTCGTCTATGTCATTGACTTCCAGCTGAGTGAGTGTGTGTCAAGTCCATTTGTCAACTCTAAAGAACATTGCATCATTCGCGTACCTTGCACTCTCATTCCATGTTTACACAACCCTGCGTCGGTCGAGTTGACCTTTATTTTCCATCACACGCCCAGTCTTCACCTACTTACAACACCCATAATTTACACCACTGATTGTTGGTTTGCTGTACACTACTGATTTTGGGATTGTTACACACACACACACACACACACACACATATATATATGTGTATATATATATATATATATATATATATATACATATATATATATATATATATATATATATATATATATATATATATATATATCCACTCATGTACGCGCACATACAAGTGACGACAGTTAGACACACAGACGTGGGAAAACTATAACAATGATTATATGGATATTTTGGAACGAGCTGACCCGACATACTGATTAAGTTCAAGGGAATTTTAATTATCAGAAAAATTCCATCACAACACATAAAATTACATTAAAAAAAAACATATATAAATAGTCATAAAGTCGATGAATTGCTACAAGAAAATGATAGACCCACAGTTATGATCCTTTCCCTCGATGTTTAGCCCACAGTCCTGTTAAAGGAAAAGATCATAGCCCCAAAGAGTCACGGATATATTTGCTGTAGTCTAATGATTTTCCCTTTTAAAGGTATGAACAGACTTTGATAGTAGTATGATCTATCCTAAGGAAAAACTATACCTGCAGTAGCAACAATTTTGCATAAATGGAATTTACAAAGTGGGTGAATGAATAGTTATCATAAAAACCTCACTCAGTCTACTTTCACTCGGTTCTTTCATCAGGGTACCCTGTCTCACTTTCTTACCTACAATCGTGCTGTTGTTCGCCGTCTGGCGCAAACTTTAGGACACTTCTCTACAGTGAATCTGTATTCTTTGGATAAAGAGAATCCCAGCTCTGCAGATACAGGTTTCTTCCATTGCTCCGGGGAGCATTCACTTCACCAGTTTATTTTAAGATTACTGTTAAGGTCACTTGAATCAGTTTAGGTAAGAAAGTTTAAACAGGCTCACAGTGTCAGAATCACGAGGTTTCCACTACTTAGGAAAAATGGCAGGTTTGTAACTTCGATCAAAGGTAAAATTCAGGGTCACACCACAAGGTTTCAAAATCTGCGGAACGTTACTGTTTGTAATAGTTTACTTGCCACAAGGGCTGAACTGTACTTAAGTTTTCTCAGGAAGAATAAAATCTGGTACAACAGGCCCATTATGTCATTTCACCTTTAAAGTTCTTGTAAAGATTATACACCAAGGATTTTTAAGGAAAATGTTTCAGTTCTTCACTGATATTACTCATCAGTACTTAACGCTGGCAAAGTTTGGGTTAAACCCAGTTCACTGAATAAAGGAAAAAACACATAAAATAATTATACATACTATGTACTCGTTATAACTTACATTTTAAACTGCAAGCGCACAGCTTGACTTATCCTTTAAATCCCCGTGAAGTAAGTTATATTCATAAAATCAGTCATCGTGAATTAGGAATACATACGTATCCCGTCAATACTCACTGATGTAGCATTTCAGTTATAAGTTAATTTTTAAAATATATTCTCATCTGATTATTTAGCAGTAAAATCAAATTCATTTATAGCTGCGTGATTTTAAGCTAGAAATATAATTTATTCTGCTTTCCACTGAAACACGTCACTAGAAAAATAATACAGATTATATTTTAATTTTCTCTGCACACAAAAACTAGTGAAAAATAGGCGATTTAACACTTAGTCACTCACAAAATATTAGATACTTAATATAATATTTACCTCAACACAGAACTACGGTATCACAACGAAACTAAGAGTTTCACTTATAAGTTTAAGTATCTAGAACGAAGTGACCACGTCTACTGCAAATGGAGAATGAGTGAAATCAAGTTTAAAACTCTGATTATATCTATCAAACAGACAAAGAGGTCTCACGTTATTTCGAAAACACGAAACAGCGCCGATCTCTCCCCTTCTCATTAACACTTTTCCATAACCAGAAGACCTGCCATAAACTGCCACTTCGCGTCTTGATACCTCACTGTTAACGAAACCGGCCGAGAGTGCCGTGACAGAGGAAATTACCAGACACATGTCTCATTCTGCGCCGTGCAGATGTCGGTTATCACACCTCACGCCGGAGAAACGTTAGTGTCAGGTGAAAATGCTAGCCAAAAGTCTGCTCCTGTGTCTGAGATAGATGAATATTCACAGTTTCTCGTCTGACTGACATCTACGTAATAGAATGCGTATCAGTATGAGAAAGAAAAACGGTAAAGTGAGAATGGGAAAGAAAATATTTCTCGCAAACGAACGAAAAATACAGGAAAAGGATAAAGAGTGATAATAAAATAGAGGACACGGGTAGAAAAAGAAGAGAATATAGAAAATTCATTGATCATAATCTCTATGCGACAAGTGGTAATCGTTTTTATTTAAAGAATTACATCAATCACCATGAGAAATAAGGAAAAATAAGAATATCTTTTTATATACTAACTGCCTTCATTTGATAAAAGAATATTCATTTTATTTTTCGATTTTTACAAAAGCATTTCGGGTTCCCCGTGTGTGCGCGTAATAAATGGGGGTCGGAGAAGTTGGTTCACTAAAAAAAAGTAATTCCGTGAGTCGAGCCGGTGACCTTAGTTAATTCCGACTCTACTTCGACTGGAGTCGATAACACTGTCTATTATGTTATTACTAGCAATAACCCGTCAAACTTGACGGGTTATTAATTATAGTGTGCTGTTTCCGTTTCCAGATGAGCAGATAGAAGTACATTCTTAGAGTGTTTTTGGTTTCTTTCCATTATGCAGTGTAATCAAACTGTTCATGAACACCGTCATTTGAACGCTTTTCTTTGTTGATTGTAACAATTTGCGGGAGAGTATATATAATGGAAACAATACAATTTTTCAACGCGGTTGCATTCCTCAGCTGTGACCAACGTACACACGGCGAGAATTATGTTATTTTAGATTCAATTTAAAAGTTCTTTGATGACAACATTTCGTGTGAAAGTGCGTGGATTGTTTTCAAAGAGTGTTCACTGATAATAAGTGGTTTTAGCAAAAACTTTCAAGTTTTCATGATTTGTACATTGGGTGAGGGCGACATAGAGCTGGCCGTGTCCGAAAATGCAATTCACTTTGGTATGTTATTGGTTCATGCACACCAATTTTTAAGCACTTTGTATTTGTCGAGCGCTACTAATTTCGCGAAAGAAAAAAAAAATAAAACCAAAGTATTTGTTTTATATAACACCCACGCCGCGCAAGTTGCACACCGTGCGTTGCGCACTTTTTTTGGCGCGAGTTACTATTTTGAGTGCGACCGACTGACGAAACATCATCATCATCTCAACCCGTAACCCGTCATGGTTCGTAGAGATGCCGTGGTGGAAGCATTAGCAGACATGGTCCTCCACTGCTCTCTATCCTCAGCAATGCGTACAAGTGTGGAAAAACCGTGCCCTGCCCATTCATTGATGTTATCAGCCCAGGATTTTCTTTGCCTTCCTCTTCTCCGTTTACCTTCGACTGTTCCCAGGAGGATCGTTTTTGAAAGGGAGTCATGACGAGTTACATGCCCAAACCAGGCAAGCTTTCGATGTTTCACCACTGACAAAAGTGGCCTGCATAGGTGTTTATTTTCTCTCTAACACAGAGTATCAGGTGTGGCAGCAGTATCCTGGACCTTTTCCATTGATGTATCTTAGATACATAGATGATGACATAGGTCTCACTGATATGCCAGAGGTTGACCTATCTAGGTTCATTAACTTCATTAACAACTTCCACCCTGCGATCCAATTCACATCTCACATCTCCACTGTCTCTGTTAATTTCCTCGACATCGTTGTCACCATCACTCCCCCACCTCACCACTTCGGTGTACTACAAACCCACCGATGCACACAGTTACCTCCTTTATACTTCCTCTCATCCTCCGGCTTGTCGTGACTCCTTGCCTTTCTCACAACTTCTCCGTCTCCGTCGGTTATGCCAAGGTGATGACAACTTTCTATGCCGAGCACAAGAAATGTTGGACTTCTTTCGTAACAGACAGTATCCAGAGGATGTTCTTACCTCTGCCTTAGAGCGTGTTCTCCCTATCTCACGTCTAGAGGCCCTCAAACCCCGCCATAACACCTCCTCCGATAGAGTCAAGTTAATAATGACCTATCACCCTCACAACACTGCTGTCAAAAGGATCCTGTATCGTCACCTTCCTCTCCTCCAAGCTGACCCAAAGGCGCGGGAAGTGTTTAGTGAGCCACCCTTGCTGGCATATAGACGGGATAAAAATTTGAGGGACCTCCTAATCCACAGCCGTTTGAAAACCGTCAACGATGGCCACTTTGGGACCAAGTCATGTAACCGAACACGATGTAAGACATGTCAGTATGTTATCGAAACACGTTCAGTCTCGTTCCCTAACGCCAAGTTCACCATCACCCATGGCTTCACATGTGAGTCACACAACGTCATCTATGCTATTATATGCAAACGTTGCACCATTACTTACATCGGCCAAACGGGCACACGACTGGGCGACCGATTCTGCAGACACCTCTACGACATCTCTCAGTTTAAATGCACACCTGTGGCCATCCACTTCAATGGCCCGGACCACCACGGTGCCACTGACATCCAGGTGACAGCCATCAGATCCTGTTCCTTGGACGCCAACAGTCGGTTTCGCCAGGAACAACGCCTCATCCATCTTATGGGTTGTCTTAAACCACACGGCTTGAATACCCAACATTCTTTTGTCTGAGACGCCTTTCTCTATCGAGTCCCAGTTGTATTATGACTGTCTACTTTGATGTGATCACCCATTTTTTATTTTTTTTTTATTTTTTTTTTTTAAATCTTTTTTTTTTAAATTTGTTTTATTTTTTTAATATATATATAAATGTCCTTATTTTCATTATTTCTTATTTTTTGTTTTTAATGAACTATCGACTTTTGTTTTCCGGTTTAGTGGCAGCCATCTTGCTTCTGTGACTGGACATGTGACTGGACACAAGGGAGTTGTTTTTCTCTTATTTTTATAGTTTCATGTTCTCTACTTAATTCTCATTTTCTTTCTTTCCCTCCTGTCTTGTTTGTCTGTCCCTGACGAAGGCCTTGTGGCCGCAACGTAGGTTTTTCCTGTCCTTTCTCCTTGTAAGACGTATTACTATTTGTGTTTTTTTTCCATTCTACTGTTTTACCCCTGTCTTACGGCAGTTCTCCTCATATACTTATATTAGATAAAACGAGCAAAGCTTTCACTTATCTTCGAGAAAAGTTTCCGCAATATAGCGATGCAAAGATAAAAGGAAGGTATCTTTGTAGGACCTCAGATTAGGAAAGTTACTGCAGACAAACAATTCGACAACTTGTTACATGGTAGTGAACTTCGCGCATGGATGGCATTCAAATCGATCGTCGATAACTTTCTGGGAAATCATAAATCTGTCGACTATGTGCATATTGTTAAGCAGTGCATAGATGCATATAGAGTTATGGGCTGTAACATGTCCCTCAAAATCCATTTGCTCGATTCGCATCTTGACTTTTTCCCTGACAACCTTGGCGAAGTCAGCGATGAACATGGAGAACGATTCCATCAAGATATAGCCGTAATGGAGTCACGTTATCAAGGACGGTGGAGTGTGACCATGCTTGCCGATTATTGTTGGATGCTTCATCGCGATGTACCACATGCCATTCACCGACGAAAGTCGACTGCAAAGAAATTCAAGCATACATAACTGTTATACTTCTTGTACGAATGATGTTGTAATACTGTATGCGTTGTTAAAAAACTTCAATTGCGTATTTCTAGAGATCCCGACCTGATAGAGAAAAACGATTTGCAGATTTAAAAACAGCGCATTAAAATTGACCAGAGGAACACAGAAATGTTAGAGAAAGAAAAAAATGTTTGTTGTTGTTAGCCAATGTTATAGACGCAATCACTTCTGCAGTTTCACTATTAAACAGCATAGGCCTGATTACACAAGACAAAGACCTTAATACTGTGTCTAGTAAATAATAGAAGAATGTAGGTTTATACTTCGCAATCTTTTTAACTTCGCGGTACACTTAAAATGCCTTTCAAAATTCCACGGCACACTACAATATTTAAAAACGTAGTTATGGCAATTATTTTAAAATTCCATGCAATCATAAGACAACGTTCCCTAATTTCTTTCTTTTTTGTTTTTGGATGGATTGCTGGATGAAATCTCAACTTTTTATTTGTAAAATTGTACTGTGTGAAAGTCTTTCGTAATATTTTATCATAATATATAATTTTGCAGAAACCCGAGGCACACCAGTGTGCCAGGGCACGCCGGTTGCGGAGCACTGATCTAGGTAAATCCACTAAGGAGTGGCCACGGTGGCCCCCATATCGTGCTGATTAACCAACGGAAGAATGCACAAAAGTAGGTACTGTTTGTTTTAAAGGTAAAGGTAGTCACATAGCAGATACTGCCGTAGGGTAGTGAAGTGTTACAGACTTCACCATACTAGGTCCAGCATAGAAAGGTGGGGTGACCAGTTCCCTTCCTCGCTGCCTTTTCCGTCCCTAACTCAAGAGCAGAGTCAGGCTATCCATTTACAGCTGGGTAGACTGGAGCGTGACGATACCGTGATTCAAAGATAAGATAAGATTCTGTAAAGAAGAAGATGGGGGGAGGGGGGGAGAGAAGATATATACTAAAGTTAAATATTCAAATCTACTTGGCCTAAACAAAATATATTAAACTAGACTACGTTTTATTAGCGACTATCACTGCGTAGACAGATTAGAGAGCGTGGGCGAAATGTCCTTTATATTGTAGCACAAGTTTAGACTTCCATACTGTGTTCCATCGAGTCAAGACGACACATTCAGAAAAGAAAACAAGGATTTCAATCAAGAGGATTGGACCAAGTACTGATTATCTTTTGAAATTAACTAGCAAGAAAACTCAACTTTATAATACTGGAAACCACAAAGTCATCGGAACCTATGAACAGGATAATAGTGGGATTATAATTAAATTAATACTCGACTACCTGTAAGACGCCTCAAAACCTTGTGGTCCGACATTATTTGGAAGTCTTTCTGTGCCAGACGTTGGTAAATTAACCCGATTATACGGGGTAAGTTGTAACATATACAATTTTATCATTTTATGTTTTACATTTGACATGTTTAGCTCGCTGGGGGTTGTACAGGTTCATTAAAGGCTGGCAACTTCAGCATATGAAAATGATAGTCATGAACCACCGCAGCAAGCGCTGGTGACTGCTTCATGTCGGTTCTCTCACATGGAATCAAAACCAGAGGTAGCCACATGCTCCAATTGGAGCAGGGAGTAGATTATGATGACATCATGGGGTACATATGAATTATATTAACATTGTAATAAGTTCATATGTATATTTGTCAGAAGAATTACTAGTGTAACGTGGATTTATCATCATCATCATCATATTAATGTATCACCAACAACAATAGCAAGGCTCAATGCTAGAGGTACGACCACACTACACTGGCTGACACAAACATACCATGACACTGGCTACAGGTACTGATCCTCTTTAATGAAAACTGTACACCCACAAAACAATACGCATGACAATGCAATGAAGGATGCCTAATAACTTGCCAAAACACCGTAGCACCACATAATGTCAAATTGCCATTAACACGACACAATCAGTGGCTACACTATAATCATTTCTGAACAAACAACGCAATACATAACTGCGCTAATATTATTATAAGCATTATCCAGGAGAAAGTCACTAGATTCCACAATATCTATGAAGTAACAAACCAACTACTCCGGATCACATGAAACGCAAGAAGTATGACCAAAAAACTGGCATCCATATGATATCCCAGCAAAACTGCTGACAAAGGCCAAACAGCGACCGCTTAGTATACACCCTGAATTGGTAAAATAGTGAAGTTAAATTGCTGTATGCAATAATGCCCAAGCGTGTCAATTTATAGCACTTGTCGATTTTAAGCCGACTGCAAAAATTAGCAGTGGTTTTTGTGATCTGTTTTGGAGGAAAAAATAAATGCGCCCCCAACAGATATCGTGCCAACTTTAGACACCGCCCAGATAATCGCAAGGACACTCCTTTCGACTGTGAAGTATCTGGTTTTCCGCTGGCAACAGCTTCCCCCAACTGACATACAGCACTGGATGGAGCGTTTTCTTCTTCTCCATGCTCCTGCATCAGGCATGCCCCAATGCCTACCGATGAAGCATCAAGTGTGCAGTATCAGTGGTCTGCGAAGATCTGGCAATCTCAAGATGGGGTTTTTCCAGAAAATAGTTTTTTAATCTTGTTTCAATGCGTCTTTTGCATTCATCATCCCATTTTTATTTTGTTGGAGGGTTGCCCCTTTTTGGTGAGTGCCGTAAGCGGCTCAGCCAACGACGACGAAAAATCTGGGATGAAATTTATTATAGAAATTGATCAGAACCGAATAAGCTCTTTACCTGCCCTCTTAGTTTTTCGGCGTTTGGAGCTGTAATATATCTTTGAAACCGTGCTATCTTCAGGTTTCATAATGTTATGGCCAACCACCATGCCTAAGAAGCTCAGCTCTGTATACCCAATGGGACACTTTGCTCGGGCGAGCAGTGAGTCCCGAAGTGCCCTCAGGCACTTGAATTACGGCAAACAGCCCATCCATATGCTGGTTCCCATGTTTTGTGAAAATGCAGATATCGTCGATGTAATAGTAAATAACATCGGTCTCTGTGCCCTAGTAGCTTCCTCATCATTCTTACAAAGGTGGCGGGAGCATTCACTAACCTGAAACACATGTAATTGAATTGAAATAGACCTCTTGGGGTAGCAAACGCCGTGATAGGTTTTGCAGCCTCAGGCCAATGGCACCCACCTGCCAGTATCCCACTCGCTAAGTCCTAACTATTTGCTAAAAAAATTTATAGCATAAGAAAGTTTGGTCAGCAGCTCGTTCCTGGTTGGGCTCATAGGCTCTGCATCGACTATCGTTATACTATATGAGTTTCCGAAAATCAATACACACTTCTGAGGGCCCCGCTCTTCTTCTTAACCACCACTATGGGGAAAGATTACGGGGGATTCTGAGGGGAGCGATGATATTTAACCGAACCATTTCATCTATCTCTTTTTCATAATCGCGCCGCTTTATAATGAAGTGGTAGAGGGTAAGGCTTTAACTCTGATAGGTCTGGTTATCAGTTACAAAAGTCTATCTCGTGAACTATTAAGTCAGTTTTTACCCGGCAAATCCGTAAGTATCATCGAAATCCCTCAGTATAGCATCAACCTGAGCCCACCTGACTATTCGGTTCAAATCTGGACAACACCGACACATCGATCCAAGATTCGGAAGGAGTTATCGGCACGAGAGACAAAAAAGCTGTAAGTTGCCATCGTCACAACTGTCTTCCGGCGCTATCTATTACTAAAACCGCCGCCGCTACTTCCGACCGTCGCGTACTCACCGCCTCAACAAGCGAGGACAGCTCGGGAGGGACGCCTCCACGTATGGTTTGAGAGCATGTTCACGTGGGAACACCTTCTCCTTCTTTCTAACCTTTACAATGTAGTCGACAGATCGGTTACCTTTTTGTGTGAATACGGAATGGCCCTTGCCAGGAGATGCTCAACCTAATCTTCTTTTGTAGGCAAAAGTCAGCCACAACTTCATCCCTGATTGAAAATGGATATAAGCTTAGTACCTCGGTTTGCATGTCCTACCGGCGGTACTGTAATACCCGCATGGGTCAAATTTTCCCGCGCTAGGTGCACAGGATCTAAATTATTCTTTCACGTAGATGTACGACATATCATCATACGCGGATACTACCGCTCCGTCTACGTGTTTTTACCTACCAGCCAGTCCTTTAGTACGTGCATTGGACCCCTGGGATTTGCACCATCATACAGCAATATTTCGAATGGCGAGAAGCCCGTACTCTGATGCGGGGCTTCCCTGTAGGCGAAACAACACAGCTGGAAGGTACCTATCCCAATCCTGCGGGGAATTCGGCGCGGTCACCTTTGCCATCTATTGTTTCATCAATGCGCCGTGTTTAAGGCGTTCACAAACCCAACCGTTCGCCTGCGGATGGTATGGGAGAGGTGAAAGACTGGGAAATCCCCCAGCAATTTAGTTATGTTCAGACATTTCGTCGGGGAAATAAATTGCGTCCCCCTGTCAGAGAGTATACACTCTGGGAATCCGAAGCGACTGTATAACAGCAGAAGTGCTTCCCGATACTGCCTGCGAGGTAAATAGATCGCATAGGCACTGCCTCTGGCCACCTGGTACATACAAATCTATCTACCATAGTAAGATGATGAACCGAAAACCTCTCTGTCGGGACGTAACGGACAATGGGCCTATGATATCAACTGCAACCTTCTGAAACGGGAACGACGAAGTGCCAAGTCCTACTGTCTGGACCGGAGCCTTTGGCGACCGGCCCTTGTGGGACAATCTGTTGACAGACAACACAAGACCTACAGTTATGCCTTGATGTCTTTATTGAGTGCTGGCCAGTTAAAATTGGGAGAGAACTCTATATTGAGTCCTAGCCACTCCCATTATGGCCATCAGCAAAAGGAGAGTCATGTGCTAATTCCAGCACCTTTGCTCTCCACTGGCTTGGCACCACTCCACCAGCTGACGTATGAGTTGCTGTTGTTTTTTCTCAAAGCAGCGAGTTAAGAATCTGGTCCTTATACTCAAACCAGTATCGTGCTGTTTTGGTCTGTTTAAACGTCTTTCGTTTTCTTTCGTTTTTTAGCTAATTCTAACAACCCTTATTAGCGTTTTTGTCCGCTTCGTTTTTGTCCCTCTGCCAAAATATTCGACCGATAACGTCTCGCACACCTAACACCTCATCTACCGTCGATGGGACATAAGGACCTCGGGACTATCACTCTGCTCACTGCCGTCTTACTTGCCCTTAGTTAGCACTGCATTAGCTACTACGCCCGTTAATTCGTTTCCCATTCGCGATATCTCTTCCGGTGTGCACATTTCGAACTCCTTGCACGTTTACCAATAATTAAGTGTCTGCCACTGGTTTGTTCAGTACACATGCATGCACCTTGTCTGTCAAGAAGGGGGTGTCTATGTCCACAATGGCATATGGGTGTGCGGTAATATTCTACATTACCCCCAAAGGTGATGCATCTGACTGTCTTATCTGTCAGCATGAACTCCTCGATGCAGGAACGAACGTGTACCCCTATGGGGTGGTACACCCCGTGTCCCTAAGTACGGACACCTGTCTCGACTGCACCCGCGACCCTGTACAAAGTTCGAGTTTCCACCTACCTTCCAGGACGGATAGGCAGGGTAAAGTGTGCCCACAAATCAACAATGGTTTTCCATCTGGTACAAACAACTGTCTGCCCACCACCTTCGCAGTCTTCCTTATTGATGAGTGTCTAGAAACGCAATTCCACGTTAACATTCCTCTAGCTTAGACTTACAGTTTACTGGGTAAATGACCTGTGCCCATCGCAATGGTGGCACTTAACTTCTTTCCTCTCCTTTGTTTAGGACTATGATTCGGAGACGAACGCGTATCGGAGTTCGAACCTCGACCATCCGCCGATCTATTTGTATGTTTGTACCCTTTACTTTTATAAAATGTCTTGTCCTTATTCTTCGAGTCTTGGAACCGCACCTGTTTTTCCCCCACCCTCCCGCGCTTGGAAATTCGTCTCCATCACTATCGCTACCGAGATAGAATTGTCTATACCCTCTGTATTGAAAAACGTCGCTGTCGTCTACAATCTCTGTAGTTGTCTCTACCTGATTGGTATGGGCGGGGGTGACTATCAAATCGACCTCATAGACCTGTCGGCACTATTTGCACGGCGTTGCCATGGCCGCTGCAGTAGTTTGCCGACCCCGGCCAGTGGTCCTACCCAAACGAGCGTCGGGACAGACCCGACTTCTGAATAGGTTTGAGCCCGGTATGGGCCAGGACATAATGGTGCCCCAACTGGGCCATGGACTCAATGTCCTTTGGCTGACGTTCCTGGAAGAACGCCACCAACTCACTAGAGCATGAGGACAAATACAACTTTGTCACGTAATACTAAGTCTAGCAAGCCATTAAAGTCCTTTGTTATCCCGATTCCATTTCGATCCATCTATTCAGGGAGGGCAGAAGTTTGATCTTTGAGATAAAATCCTCAAAGTCCTGGTCTGAACTAGGCATCGCGTTTTTAAAAACGCGTCCGGTAGCCGTCCGCAGTCAGACGGAACCTCCGGAGCAATCTTTCCTATGTCACTTTGTCATAATCAGCCCCAATTTCCTCTACAGGGGAGGCCTATAAAAAGTCTCCATCGCGGGCCCCACTAGCAGTGTATGATAGAAGAGTCATGGCCACTGATCCCTATCAAGCCTTGTAGGCCACACATTCTTCCTCAAATCTTTCCCAAAAGAAGTCCTAAAACTATCAATTTTCTCATTGAAATTTGGTAGCCAAGCCGCAGTCTAAAAGGACGATGAGCCGCACCTAGAAGTTGAGTTCTGACCACTCGCACCCCACTTCTAAACTTCTTTATTGTATCTACCTTCCTTCTACATCATTTATATCTCTTCCAGAGCTATTCTCATTCTCTCCTTCTCCAACTGTAACTCTCTAAATCTTCCTTCATCTTCCTTTTTCTTGTAACTCTCTCTCTCTTCATCTTTCATCTTCCTTTCTTGTAACTCTCTCTCTTCTTTGCAATCTTCCTTTCTTGTAACTCGAATTCTCTTCTGCTCTGCTTCCACTCACTTTCTTCTTGTCATCTTCCTTTCTTGTAACTCCTTATCTTCTTTCATCTTCCTTTCTTGTAATTCGCTTATTCTTTTTATCTTTTTAAGCTCTAACTCTTTAGCTCGAGCATTCACTCTTAGAGCATTTTGTTTTTCTCAATTTTTCTCCCTCCCATTATGTTTCTCCTTCTCTTTTCTTTCATTTTCCTCTCCTTTGCTGATTTGCTATTCAAATCTTTTTCAAATCTCCTCTTCACCTTCAAGAGGGGAATTGAATTCCTGCCCTTAGCAAACTCCACTAATTCCTTTCTCCTGTGTACCCGCTCCTTGACTGCTTGGCCCTATCCGCATTCTAGCAACACTCAATGTCCATGATTTGTACACTTAGGAATTTCAAGCTCATTTCCATGATGTATTTAGATTGTGATTTCTATACAATAGATTTACAATCAAATTATCACTCAGTTGTATATGTACTGTAACCTTCTCATCTTATATCAGTCGTGAAAACTCTCTGGTTACAATGGTGCAGTAAATATTATCTCAATATAAATATCTCTTCTCACTATACATATATGTATATTTATGTAACATATACGATCTATATATATATGTAAAATATATCATCATAAGTCTCATAATTGTGTGCAGTATATATATAATAAGCCTATATATATAATATATAACTATCCAGGCACACTATATATATAATATATGCAACTGTAAGTTAAGGGGTATGACACCTCAACTCTCAGTGTAAAATATATCATCACCCTCTACCTCTTGTGATATCAATAAAGTCCCCCTTAGTCCTCTTGGCTATGAGTTTATGACCACTTGTGTGAAAATTATAGGACTTTCCTGATCCCTTATTCTCTATTATAGCATCATCTCAACTCACCATATCAGTCAATAGCTTCCTAATAACAACTATCCTGATCCCCTGACAACCATGTATCAACTTACGATAATCCATAGTTGTATAGTCACAAACTTTCTGATATCTTGACACTATGTCAACTTGTTCAAAATAGTAGTATTGACTTAACTTCGCACACTTCTAATCCTGGCACCCACCACTGGTGCTAATAAATCCAATAAACAACTTCTGTTATATATTAACACTGAATAATCAGTCTGTTATGCGGTAACACCCTCCCCCCCCCCCCCCCCCCCCCCCCCCCCCCCTTTGGCAAAAGAACACAAATGAGGACTACACAGATGAAGTAAAACCCACCACATCACACCACGAAAACAAAAATTCCAGACAGTCACGAGGAACAAGACGATAGATACACAAAGAGAAGACTACGTAGATTAATAATCTATCATATGCGTGACTGAGCACACGACCGAAAACAAGGGATACCTGTAAACGTATTTTACAAGATAGTTAAGATAGGACAAGAGAACACACCCCTTAAGCGGAACACAAGAAATAACTAAATGTACACGACAATATAAATACATACACCACAACTACAGCTAACACCAACCTAGCTCGGAATGTTATGCAGGGCAGTTGCAGCAGGAAAATTCGTCTGCCATACTCCGCCACAATAGAACAAAACATAGCCACAACTTAAATAGAATTGGTCTAATCCAATCCTTTCCACGAAAGGCCAAAACTGGATTACACTCACACACCAATACACTATAACACCAAAGACTCTACAAAAACCACACTCAACAATGAGGTGCTAGAAGGTAACTCTTCCACCAAGCCCTATATCTTCACTTCAGAGATAATAAACTAAGTAAACCTATCAGTAATAATATACTATAATGCCACAACTATATGTATATATAATGCAAATATAAACAAACTACTAAGGTAATAAAGTAAGATCAGACTTAACTAACAAACAATATACAATCAAACAAACTAAGTCATACTTGTACACTGAGAAAAGACAAAACAAAAGGAAAGAAAACAATAACAAGTTAAGAAGCAGACAAAGAAAATAGCATACACTCTTCAACAAATCAAAGTAACTGATAAATAGAATCAGTAAGAAAGACAGACTAGAAGATTAAATACTCAGAAAAAACAACAAAATATCGATATAGTACATAATACATAAACAAACAAACAACAACTTAACTGAAGCTCCAACGGCGCTTGAGTAAGCAGAATCCTCCGCACTGACGAAGATGATGAACAGAACAAACAGGACTCCACACTTGAAAACACGTAATCCAAACGAATATAAGTCCAGGAATAACTGTCAAATCTGAGTGTCACTGTCCCGTAATTTCTTGTATGATGACCGCACTATATTCCACGATGCTCACACAGCACTGTCAATATTATCATTGGAAATGTTCACTTCTGCAAAGTTCAGCTACACAGTTACAATCAATAGTCTACCCGACAGGTACACGTGTAAGATCCTTGGTACTGTCACATATGTAGCACACGACCAGTCTATAAAGACGTAGAATGGTCCAAGGATCCCAGCAGACTGTAAGGTAATATCCACTGGACTCCAACACGTCGGTAAGACCGTCTGTAGACGAAATACGCCCCTGGTCAGGCACTTCTGTGTTGTTAGGCACTGTCACAGGCGTCGACTTAGGGAGGTCAATGCACGAGATTTTCACCCCTGAGTGGGCACATCTGGGTAGTAAGATGATGGCATCACTTTGCAGGAACACTGGTCTATAACGACAAAATCTCCCTCCTGATGACACCACAGTCTACCACTCGGGCCCTGAGCACACCAATATTGACAAAATCTCCCTCCTGATGACACCACAGTCTATCACTCGGGCCCAACTACACCAAAGAAAATAGCCAACTGGTTTCCTCTACATCCTACATAACCCCTCTAACCACACCTGTCACTCCGCTGCTCCGGCTGGATCACTGTCGCCCACAAGCAAAAAGACTCAGAAATGTGTCAAACTGACCCGTTTGCCCCACACTGTAACAACAGCTTAACACTTCAACAACTGTAAACAGCCCTGCAACAATGCCCTAACAAACAACTTGAAACTTAATTACACACTATTCCACCTGCGATAAACTGACAACTTACAGAAAATAACCATAGCGAACTACAATGCAACAAGTAGGTCAGCGCTTGAGAACGAGGTCAGGTCAAGCGACCGTAAACAGGACACTAATAGATCGACACACACATTAACTCCAACTGGACACTGAAACGTAAACAACTCACACCCGTGAATTGACGGAAAATATGAAGGCGGCCAGACAGTGGCGTTACAAGCCTTTTGACACTGTGTGTGCACAATAAATAATGGCATAATTACTGCCCCACAGGCTATAATGCCTTATTATCAAATAATATAGAATCACTGATGCCAGCTAGCTGGGAAAACGCTATAACATACTGGCCTCCATGGCCAAAGAATAGTCTGCAATAAATATGAGCCAAATACTAGAAAATCACTGGCCCCATGGCCCACAGGTCCACCACAAAATCGGACGAGACCTCAGATGTCAGAAGAACTACTAGTGTAACGTGGATTTATCATCATCATCATCATATTAATGTATCACCAACAACAATAGCAAGGCTCAATGCTAGAGGTACGACCACACTACACTGGCTGACACAAACATACCATGACACTGGCTACAGGTACTGATCCTCTTTAATGAAAACTGTACACCCACAAAACAATACGCATGACAATGCAATGAAGGATGCCTAATAACTTGCCAAAACACCGTAGCACCACATAATGTCAAACTGCCATTAACACGACACAATCAGTGGCTACATTATAATCATTTCTGAACAAACAACGCAATACATAACTGCGCTAATATTATTATAAGCATTATCCAGGAGAAAGTCACTAGATTCCACAATATCTATGAAGTAACAAACCAACTACTCCCGATCACATGAAAAGCAAGAAGTATGACCAAAAAACTGGCATCCATATGATATCCCAGCAAAACTGCTGACAAAGGCCAAACAACGACCGCTTAGGCCGGCAGACATATCTCGACTCGCCTTTGCGCCAAAACGATTCTTCCGGCATCCCACTAGCCAAAACCGGCTGGCCGGGTATTGTCACACTCCAGTGTGACCACTCTAAAATTTAGTGAATGTTTCTCCTATGACAATATTTAAACATGCTTAAATCAGACAAAGTCATTTTCCGCTGTCCAGCCACATTTTTGTCATCAGATTACCTGAATTAACGATGATTTTTCATCCCATCCACTGGGTTTATCATTAGTGCTCACATAGAGTAAAATTACAGAGAAAAAGGGAAGGGTCAGTGGAATGGACAGCAGGAAATGCGCTCCTTACTTGTGTCAGCAGAGGCCAATACTCAGCAGAGATATTTGTTTCTTCTAAAATTGTTAAACAATAATTGATTATTAAATGTTTTATATGTATCTACAAATTCTTCTTCTTCTTCTTGCGATCGCATCTTTGATGATTACACCGTCAGACGAGTTCTCATGATGAATTCGACTGTTGTTTGAAGTTCCTCTTTAACTCCATATAGCTTTGAGTTTAGTGTTGAGTCATTCGGCCAGTATATCTTTCTTAACTGGTCATACAGAGGACAGTCCTGTAGAACATGCTCAGCAGTTTGTTCGTTTAATCCACATGTGCACAGTGGTGAAGCAGACAATCGTAGCTTGTGCATGTGTTTATTCAGTTTGTTATGCCCTGTCCTGAGTCGAAAAATAGTTATCTGTCCCTGCCGGTCGAGAGTGTGATAGTCGTCTTTGGGTTGGTTCTGTTCTCTCTTCTGATAGTCTGGATAGCTCTCTTTTTCTCAAAGTATGTGACTTCATTATCTTCTTGTTCACATTCTCCTCCCTTTTTTGCAAGTTTATCTGCCTTTTCATTTCCGGGTACACCACAATGAGATGGTACCCACTGAAGTATGGTTCTCTTTTTGGCAGCTACCTTGTTTAGTTCATTTCTCAGATGCGGGAGTTTACCACCCTTGAGAGCTTGCAGGACAGACAGTGCATCTGTGAGGATGACTACCTGGTGGCAGTCAGACTTGGTGTTATAAATCATATTTGCAGCTTGCTCTAGAGCTTGAACCTCAGCTGTATAGTTGGAACAGAATTTACCAGTGGGAATGTGCCTAGTCTCATAGTGGTTGTCAGGACATGAGATAAAGATACCGGCACCTCCATTCCTAACAGCATTAGTTGCTGATCCATCTGTATAGGCATGTATCCATGATTGATCGGGATAGCTTTCTTGGATCATACTCAATGTAGCAGTTCGTTTTTGCAGATCATTATACTCACATCCACTTGTGAGACCACTGACTGATGTATTAATTTGGAGGGCACTGCTGGCCTGCTCCCATGGTACAGGGTATAGGGTGGGCTTCAGTGGTGTTGTCTTCATGGATAGGTCTTCTTGATGCTGTCTTATAAGTCTTTTCCCCCGATGCACAAAGCTGCTACGCTTTAGACGTCCCAATGCCAGATCATCCAGTCCTGCCTTCATTGGGTGCATTGGCATACTGTTGTACTTTTCCATCTGGATCATGGTTTTTGTGTCTCTTCTATGGGACAATGTCTGTAATCCAGCAACCTTCTGCATCTCTGTTATTGGTGTAGTTTTCATGGCTCCTGTAATGAGCCTGAGAGCTTGATTTTGCACCTTGTCCAAAGACTGCAGATGTGAGTTAGCAGCTGATGACCATGCTGCTGAGCTAAACTCTAAGTGTGGTCTTATTACTCCATTATAAATCTTCTTTAGATTTCGTTCATTTGCTCCCCAGTTGGTACCTGCTAATTTTCTGAGTATGCCTAGTCGTCTTCGGGCCTTTCCCTCTGCGTTTTCAATATGCTTATTCCATGTAAGCCTTTGGTCAAATGTCACCCCAAGATAGGTGGGGTAGCTTTCTTCCTTGATCACGGTTGTCCCTAGGTGTATGTTAGCTGATTTGTCCTTGGGGGCGAGGGAGAACAGTGTTGTGGAGGTTTTGTCTGTGTTTATTGTGATAAGCCATTTCTCTGCCCATGACACTAGCATGTCTGCTGCCCGCTGCATTCTATAATTTGCTGTGGTGACATTTTCATCAGCGCACCAGAGTACTAGGTCATCTGCATATAAGGCAGCTTTAACTCCTGCAGGGAGATCTTTCACCAGGTCATTGATGTAAACAAGGAAGAGTGTTGGGGAAATTACTCCTCCTTGAGGTACCCCCTGATGGAGCAACACTTTTCTGCTCTGCAGACCGTCAAGAGTGACTCTAGTTCTCCTGTTATGCAAGTATGACTGGATCCATTTCATCATGTTGCCTTGGATTCCACTTCTCCTAAGTTTTGCAATTAGGCCATCTTTCCACACCTTGTCAAAGGCCTGCTTGAAGTCGACCCAGATCGTTAGGACCTTTTTTCTTCTCCTGGAAGGCATCTTCTATTGCTTGAGACAAGTAAGTAACTTGGTCTTCTATACTGTAGCATTCTCTAAATCCAGCTTGTTCCGGCACCAGGATCTGCTCAGACTCTAAATACCATTTCAATCTGTGGTTGACTAGTCGCTCCATAGTCTTCCCAACACAGCTTGTGAGACTGATTGGCCGGTAACTTGCAGCCTCGGTCTTACATTTCCCTTTCTTTAGTATGGGTATTGTGATGGCTTCTCTCCATACTTGGGGTACCGTTCCTTTCAACCAGCTGTGGTTGAATATCTCAAGCAGTTTTGTCTTTGCTGCTGAGCTCAGATTTACTAGCATTTCGTTGCTGATTTTGTCTGGGCCGGGTGACTTTTGAAACTTAAGCTTGGAAATAGCCCTCTGCAGCTCTCCCAGTGCGATGGGTCCCCCCACTGGGGCAGGAGTATCTGTTTGTCCCATGGTTGCCAGTATTTCTTTTCTTATCTCTCTCTGATGATCTATGTTAATGGGCAAGTTGCTTTCTGAACTGTATCCCCCAGCAAACAAGTCCGCAGCTTGTTTTCCTCTGAAAAGTTTGCCACCTTCATCCAATGTGATAGTCTGCCTAGGTGAGGAACGCTCTTCATTTAGAGACTTGACTAATCTCCAAAGTTTCCTGCCGTCTTTCTCAAGGTTCAGCGATGCCGTTTTAGTTCTCCAGCTTTTCCGTTTTTCTTCTAGCTTTGTTCTCTGAAACTCTGCTACAGCCTTTTTCCATTTGTTGTGAGTTTCAAGTGAAGGCTGAGACTCTGCGTCCTTTCTAGCCCTGTCCATGGCTTCCTGACGTTCTTGGAGTGTGCTGGACCAGTATGGTATGTAGTTACGCCGGCATCCTTTGGGAATGGTTTCTTTTGCAGCTTGTAGTATGCATCCGTTGAAGTCTTTTACCACTTCATTAATGTCTCTGTTCTGTACCTTGAGGGTAGACAGCAGCGTGTTCACCTGATGCCTGAATAAACCCCAGTTGGCTTTTTTGTAGTTCCATCTTGTAATGGCTGGGCCTGTACTGAGAGTTGCACTCTGGACAGTAAGAAAGATTGGGCGATGGTCGCTTCCCCCTAGTTGGTCTCCTACTTCTCTACTAATAGATCCAGCTATATCTGGTGTGGAGAAGGCAAGATCTGGTGTTGAAGTTGTGTGCCATCCTCTGGAGTAGAAGGTAGGAGTATCTGTGGCATTATTGACTAGGATTAGGGAGTGATCATCTTGCCAAGTTTCAACCTCTTCACCTCTGTGATCCAGATGGTTATAGCCCCAGCTCTGGGAGTGGCTATTAAAGTCTCCAACTGCTATAAAGTTGGTGGCTGGTACCTGTATAGAGCTGAGACTCAGGGGTTTGTTGTTCGGACAGTAATAGTTCAGGAGTTCTATTTCCATCTTGTCTACCTTTATCTGCAACAGCTGATATTCTGCTCCATCCATGAAGGTTTTCCTTTCGTGTGCAGGAATGTTATTCCTTACAAGAGTAAGTACTCCTCCTTTTCGTCTATCTTTTCTGTCGGATCTGAAGCATTGATATCCCCTTATTTTAAAGGTTTGATCTGCTTTCAAGTGAGTCTCTTGGACACAGCAAACACTGACTTGCTTCTCATACAAGATGTTTTCCAGCTCTGTCTTTTTGCTGTATCCAGCCTGCTTGCCGTTCACTCCCTCTGCATTCCAGTGCATCATGACAAGTGGCACTCTGGGTTTCTCTTTTTCTGTCCCGTTTTGGTCAGTAGTTCTCCTCCGCCGTCTGCTGACTCCACAAGACGGTCTAGAGGGTCCTCCAGTAGCTGAGGGTGGGCTCTGTCGAGGCTCAGAGCCCGGCACTGCACCTGCCTGGTGGAGCTCCACAGGGCGAGCACCAGTACGAGATTTATTTGACGGTGTACTCTCCATAGAAAAAAAAAAAGCGAGTTGCGTGATACTGTGGTTTCCGGTGCGCCTTCTGGCCCAGTATCTATGACTTTAGCACCTGTTCAACGGGAGAGTGGGCTCATCCCTAATCTGTTTATGTTCCCAGTAGTAGACTATTCGCAAGCAGCCTGGGGTGTCACTGCTCTGCGCGGACCTTGTTTACCGAGGCGGCGTCCGAGCTCGTATGGTGAAAATATGGTTGCATTATCTTCAAAATAGCCCTGTCTTTCCTGCCATCCTGCAACTTTGAGTTAGGGAGTTCTGAGCTCCAGTCTCTTTCCCAGGCATTTTATCCTGGCCTGGCACGCATACAGAGGACCCCACTTCTGGTTCTAAGTTAGCAGTTGGGGACAGGTGGGGTAGCACACTGTGCATTCCCCGTCATCCAGGGGGCTCTCCAACTATGCAGAGCTTGCACAATGCTGTGCTCTGGTTCTGGGCTCACCCAAGGAATCCTCACGTCCTGCACAGAGCCACTTCCAGATACCCACCACCTGCCAACCCCCCATTGTATAAATCTCCTGCATGCGGCCATCCAGTCAAGAGCCAGTATTAAGTCTGGTGCCCAAGTGATTCCCCCCAAGCTCAGTGTGCAATTCTGGGTTCTCATCATGCTGCAACACAGGGGGGATTGTGATGCTCAGCCATCTCTCTCAACTCTGCACCGATAAATGACATCGGGGACTTAACTGTGTCTCAGTACTGGGAGGCCCCGTTTCCGGGTACACCACACACAGCCAGTTGAGGCAACGGTCGCCGTGGGCGTACTACAAATTCAAACTTGATTTAATTTTAAAGAGAGAAGTATACGCTTATGAATCAGTTATCGTAAACAATATACAACATAGCTATTTAAGTAATATTTTACCGAATAATTCAGTTGGGGGCTCAGAAACAAAAAGCTAATATATATATATCTTCATAGGAGGGGCGGACAGATGCAAAGTTCACGACTGCTTTGATAAATTCAGCGTTGTGCTTGATTGCTGAAAAATCCTACTAAGACTCCCTAACAGAGGAGCACCATCCTTCTATTTACAACTCGTCCAAGAGTAATCTTGAGCAAAGGTAGATACCTTTGAAGACCCTCATTGTATTATGTGGATGATTTCTCTCATTTACAGATACTCATGCTTTATTCACACCTTCCAATTAGAGATTGGGATTTTCTTTCTGTAAATAAATATTAGACAAACATAAAGGTATGAAGTTGTTCAATAATATGTGTCCGTGTTTTTGTAACGTTATGATTTTTAACTTAAACAATGGCAGTTGTGTGTGTTTTATTTCCGTTTTTTATTTTCAACTTTTCCTAAATCTTTTTGTGATATATTCTTCTCATCCGTGGCAAATGCTGGCCCATAGTTCCATAGCGGTGATGGCTTATACAGTAATGTTCCGCTGAATTCGTAATTAATGTTTCATCACAAACCACTCCTGCCCTCACCTCCTCCACTTCTTCTTCTTCTTCCTCGTTCGTCCTGAAAAGGACGGTGGTTGCGTTGTGTCTGTTTACGCCTAAGCTGTGATATCTGCACCTTTCGGTCGACACATCCGACTTCTGCACGGCATTTTTTGGGACCGGGTTTGCCTTCCCTCTTCGATGCGTGCTCGCTCAGCCAGACTGCACTGCTGCAGACTGTTTCCAGGACCACCACGTGGAGGTGGAGCAAAGGAAAGCGACGTCGCGAAAGCCACCAAAAGAGCGTACTCCTGAGCCAATGCGAGTTCAGTTCAGATCTTCATTTGTGTGTGTGTTTTTTGGTTTTTTTTTTTGTTTTAACTCATAAGAAGATGGATTCGTGTTAGTTTCAGCTTGTTTATTAAATTTTTTAATGATTCTGTTACATTCAAGCTGCTTATCAGAGGTCGTGAACTCTGACAAGAGGCCTTGAAACCAACATCACGACTACGTCCCAACTCAGGACTCATTCAACGTCACGATGGACTCCCCCTCCCCCCTCCCCCGCACCCCCCCCCTCCCGCTCCCTCCACCCCCCACCCTCCCCCCCCCCCCCCCCCCCCTCTCCCCCTCCCCATCTTTCACGTAATAGATAACGAACGAAATTAAAACTTTTTTAAATTGAATTTTTGCTTAAAATAAATATTTGCTTATCTCTAGTGAATAGTTTAACATCTGTTGTCGGACACAAATTTTGCAAACCTGAATTCAGTGGTCTGAGTTAAAATGGTTTACAAATTAATTCTGTAACGGCGTTCTGCGGGATTCTTAGGCACGGGATCTGGGAGGAAACAAAGAAATAATAGAACTAACTACTCCATGGAGCATGTTTAAACGACGTGTAAAACAAGTGTGTACAGGAACCAGTGCTGCAATAGCGCAAGAAGTGGCCCCTGGGAGCCAGCATCTAAGTCTTGAAAACAGTGTAATTGTTCATAAATTGGCATTATCTTGGAACTAGCAATAACCCGTCAAAATTGACAGGTTTTTAATTATAGTGTGTTGTTTCTGTTACATGTATTACAGATGGTACTTTCACTACTGTGGTCATTTCATTGCAGGCGACTGTCATTAGATATTTGTAGTGAAAATTATATGGATGTATTAAATATGAAGACATGAAGTAACCTTACCTAAATGACGTGTGGAGCAGTGATAATGATCTAATGGATCGTAAATTGACTAAATAACTAACATTTCTTTGATGACAACGTGTCTCGTAATTGTGGATATTTTAAAATCTTGCCCTGGTCGACTTACTGCCTCTGAGAAGCCACGGTCGACTTATTGCCTCTGAGAACAACGTTTGAAGTTTGATGTACTGTTTATCAATTGTGTTGTTGGCTTCTTTCCATAATCAAACTGTTCATGCACACCGTCATTTGCGCACTTTTCTATTTTCGGGATAGTACATATAAGGGAAACAATACAATTATTGTCTAACTTTCAACCACAGTTGCACCCCTTAGCTGTGGTTGAAAGTTAATGTACTCTCTCGAAAATAGAAAAGTGCGCTAATGACGGTGTGCATGATGTGACCGACCGACGTACTTACGGCGGGAATTATGGTATTGGACAATTCTCACTTTTCGGAACAATATTAATTCACATTCAGAGACGAGAGAATTCATTAATTAATTAAGGAACAAATGACTGACAACAGAAACCAATGATAATAAAATATACCGAGCGTCACAACAGGAGTCAATCTGATCATAACAAGTTTTCGTTTTTATTTTCTTTCACTCTTAAGGGGACAGGTCCATTTACACCTTGATTCCAATTGTCAGCATCCTGTTGTAGTTTTTATTTTTATTTTTTTTGGTGCTTTTTTTTCCGCCGGCGCTGGGAACTGAACCCACTCTACCTTAGTTTGCAACCTCCAAATTCATTCCTGATTCAACCATACTGCCAACGTCAGACAGTAGTGAAAGTTACCCTTTTTGTTAATATAAATGATTGTCCTGAATTCCATATTACATTTCGATTGTTCCACAATCGGGATGGTGTTTTATATTATAAGATAGATTCAACATGTTTAGAAAAGAACTCCCCTTCTGGCGTGCAAGCAGAAATATAGGGCTGTTCATAGGGAAGATAACTCGATTTTTTTTAAATAAGAGTTTAGCCTCGTTCTGGCGAGGCGCTCTGTTCAATCTAGATACAAGGTCCGTCGGTTATATTAGAGCCATGATACAAGACACTCTAAGTATGCACAGCGCATTTTCGCCACATCTGTTTTCAAACATTCTTTTCTTTGACAACATTCACTTCTTCTTCTTCTTTGATACTTAGCCGCCGACCGTCAAAGCAGTCAGTGGCCATCACGCCTAGTGGCGTCTTGTAGGGCAACAACAAATTGATTCCACTTTGCTCGATCGGTGACCATCCTTCGTACAGTGCCCCAAATCTGGTTCATTCTTTGCATCTCAGCCTCCGCCAGGTTGTTTTTGGTCGGCCTCTCTTTCGTTTTCCTTCAGGGGTCCAAAGCATAGCTGTTCTTGTGATGGCATCAGGGTCTCTTCTGAGGACATGGCCAACCCAGCTCCAGCGTCTGCCAGCTATGATGGTGTGCATGTCCTCTTGCTTGCTACGAGTAAGCAGATCTTGGTTAGTGATGGTATTCGGCCAAAAGATTCGGTGAATTTTTCTTAGGCATGTTGTGTGAAAAGAGGACAATTTCGACATTTCCTTCTCTGTAAGCAATGGCAAACTACTGAATGAAAAAAATTGCCTAGAAAAATCACAAACAGCCAATAAAAGCTGGGGTTGATTGCTGTAAAGGATAAGCGACTAACTTTAACTTCTCTGTAACTCTCCAGCATTCCGCACCATAGAGAAGCACAGAAAGCACACAGCTCTGATATAATCTTAATTTTGTGCTTGTGCTGTATTGGGAGGACTTCCAGATGTTGTTTAGGTTAAAGAAGGCTGTTCTTGCCTTATTCATTCTGATGTTGATGTCTTTGCCTTCCCCGCCGTCTGGTGTTACTATGCTTCCTAGGTATGTGAAGGTATCTGTCTGTACCAGTTGCTGATTCCTTACTGATATGGGCTCAGGGTTGCTCACATTGAGCGTCATGACCTCAGACTTCTTTAAATTGATGTTCAAGCCCACCTGCTGGCTAAACTTATTAAGTCTATCCATTTTTTCCTGGATGTGTTGATGTGAATGTGCTAGTAGTGCAATGTCATCTGCATATTCCAGATCTTCCAATGTAGAAACATTCACTTAGTCGGCTTTAAATCTTTAAGTGAAAGATATTTTTTTTTCACAACGTTTCAGAAAGTCATTGAACTTGAATATTGGTGGCAGTGAGGTCAGGAATTATTGAACAAGAGTCCTTGAACACGTAGATTATAGACAGTCAGAAAATGACCGAATATTCTTATCATACCATTCCGCTGCAGCCTAATAACCCTTTTCATGGCTGACATCATGCTGGATTATTATTATCACAAGCCACTATTTAACTATGGTAGAGGAAGCTGCTAGCTTACTAACCCCTCACCACTAGGGCATTACCACTGTTCTTCTTCTTCTTTGATCCATAACCACCAACCGTCAAAGCAGTCAGTGGCCATCACGCCTTGTGGCGTCTTGTAGGGCAGCAACAAATTGATTCCACTTTGCTCGGTCGGTGGCCATACTTCGTATAGTGTCCCAACTCTGGTTCATTCTTTGCATCTCAGCCTCCACAGTCATCCGCCAAGTTGTTTTTGGTCGGCCTCTCTTTCGCTTTCCCTCGAGGGGTCCATAGCATAGCTGTTCTTGGGATGGTATCAGGGTCCCTTCTGAGGACGTGGCCAACCCAACTCCAGCGTCTGCCAGCTATGATGGTGTGCATGTCCTCCTGGTTACTCCGAATAAGTAGTTCTTGGTTGCTGATGGTGTTTGGCCAAAAGATTAGGAGAATTTTCCTTAGGCAGATTGTGTGGAAGGAGGACACAAACACTCGACCATTTCTTTCTCTGTTACTCTCCCCATTCCGCACCATAGAGACTAGCACCCCACTGTACAACAAATTCCTCAACATCTTCTGTGTCCATCTTCTTGGGCTCCACAAAACAGGGTGATCTCCCTGCCAGTAGGAACATATGCTGTGGCGGTGGATGGCCTTGAAGATAAAACACTACAAAACCCAAGTAGAATGTCCGTTACCCACCCGAACCCCCCTTACACCATCCACTAAACAAGACGACATTGAATACCCCCCACACTAGACCATATACTCCCCCCCCAACACCACCCAACAAACACTTCCCCCACCCATAAGGCCTCTCACACTCAATCACACCTACATCCCGCACCACATACTAAGCCCTGACCAATCCCACGAAGGGGGGCTTCAGCAATATCCCCCCCAACAAATACCCACCAAACACCCCCCAATTCTAAAACTACACAACCAACAAAAACCCCAAACTACACCAAAACCAACCCTCCCCCCAAACCCCGAATCCCCACCAACTCCTAAAAAACCCACACATCCATCAAAAACACCCCACCAAAAGGGGGCCCCCACCCCAACCATCTCTAATCCCCCCAACCAACCTCAAAAAAATTCATGGGGGGGCCGCGAAAAACCTCATCTTTCAAACGTGACCAACCCCACTACCAAAAAAACCACACCAAAATAACCAAAAACCCAAACAATAACCCCCTATCCCTAACCATCCACTCCATCCAATCAAATGACAAAAACAAACATTCAACCCAACTACAATCCCCCTACACAAACCATCAAACCAAACACCCCTCTTAACCAACAACAACCCCACATAATTCCACTTAATATATAACCCATCCACCATCACCACACCTCCCACCCCTCACAACCAACACACCAACCCAGCCCCCCCACCCCTTATCCCCCCCCCCACCCCCCAAAAACACCCCAAATCACCCCCAACACCATTCCCCCCCCCTCCCACCCACCCAAAAATTCCCAAACAACATACCACAAAAATCCCCAAATACCCCAAAAATCAACCCCCCAACCAACCCCCCCCCCCCCTATAACAAACCATAACCCACAAACCCCCCCACCCCCCCCACAAAACAACACCCACTCACAACCTAACCAAAAAATTTTAAACAACAAAAACCCACCACCCCCCCATTACAACACCCACCACCCACACCAAAAAATCCCTACCACCCTCCCATACACCAACCCCCCAAACAACCCCCAAACACCCCCCAATCCCCCCATAATACCAACCCAACACCCAAAAAAAAACCACCCCCCATTAACCCACACAAAACCCCCATCCCCCAACCCCCCCCCCACCCCACCCACACAACCAACAAGAACCCCAACACCCCACCCCCCACCACACCAAACACCAACCACCACCACCACCCCCACCCACCCAAACCCCCCCACCCAACCACCCCACACCCCCCAACACAAAAATAACCTCCAAACCCCCCCACCCACCCCCCAATCCCCCCCCCCACCCAATGATATTTACAAATCAAACCATCTAATCCCCCCCACACCCCCCCCCCCCCCCCCCCCACACCCCCCCACCAACAACCCCCAACCACTTAGACCACACTCACCCCCACCCCACCACACCCCA
>JAMPIV010022440.1:0-16333 GCA_024509875.1 Oreohelix idahoensis | reverse complement strand
ACTTATGTTGAGCAATTGAATATGATGATTAGGACCGCGGTCCACATCTCACGGGCTGCGTTACCGTTCAATATTAGAAGAGAATGTTTTTTTTTTCCCCCTTCTTACAGCCATTTTTTTTTTAAAATGGCACATTAACCGGTAAACAGAAAGTGCGTCATCGACAGGAACTGGGAAAACAGGACAGAGAGAAAGACAAAGATGGAGATAATCATGAAGCGTAAAGATGGACGACATGGGAAGGTTAATCGCATATTAATTATAAAGTTCATACTGCTTTATTCTCATGCTGTGTGTGTGAGTGCCGTTAAGACAGCCCAATTGATACGGGTTCCATTTCATACAAGTTATCAATCCAATTCTGCGGATTTCAGTCGGGTCTATTTCATGTTCTGCGTGAGGGCCCCGCGTGTTTCGTGGATTCTGGAATCAGGATTATTTCTGAGGAAGGTCTTGTGTTGTAAGCTGAGTCTGATTCATGCGGTTAAGGGCCTTTTTAGGAAATGTTGTTTTTGTTTCTATCCACAGGGTATCATGCAATTCTCGGAGATGTGGTTTTGTTATTTCTTACGTAAGATGTCGTGGATTTGACCAACGTCGAAACCAATAGTTCTCAGGGACACATTAACCTTTGTCTAGCCGTCATTCTTCCTTGAGACAAGATTGCTTGTTAATACGTCTTGTAGTTGTGTTTGGGGCCATCCTTATCATCTTATTCCCATATTTGTATGCGTTATTATTTTGTGTGTGTGTGTTGTTTTGCACGCTGCGTGCTGCGAATACAGTCGATCATTGGGTCTGACTCTGTAAATAGTGTTGTGGTTGAGTAAAGTGTAGAGTTATTTGTCGAGTGGGACAATAGTAGTGAAAATCGACAAGGGATAAGTGGACTGGACTGTGTTATAGATTACACACACGGAAAGGTGATAAATTGTAAAAATAGGATGAATGGACTTGAGACAACCTGGAAAGAATAGATTTATCAAAATGATCTCTCTCTCCAAGCCTCAAATCACTTATACTGTCTAAGCACCTCCTGCTCTCACTCTTTTCTTCTTATCAAAAACCATAGAGATTATAGTAAGAGCTCCTAAAACAAAGTTAATTACTGGAACTGAAGAGGGTGTGAACAGCCGCATTAATCTAAATTGTGGTAAAACTTTTGTTAAAGAAGAAAAAGCTTGAAAATTAATGCATCTCATCACACACAGATAATACTCATCCAATAATCAAAAATATGCAAAATTACACCGAAAACACACACACAACACAATACACACACACAATTCGATATTTAAAAACCTGTAGAACACAGAGAAATGAAAAAGATAATAAACTGAGTGTTCAGTCACCGTCTCCGCTTTGCGTGGGGTACCAAATGTGCAAGAAGCTCCCAGATAAAGTAAAAAATGTTGTGTCTTTTACGTTGCTGATCCTTCAAGGTGAGGGAATAAAGCCTACAAAACTTTCCTTTGTTGGTGACTAAAACCGTTGGTGACTCTAATTGGTGTGCTGTGGTGCTCGTGAGGGGCTGGAAGACGCTGTTTATCTTCTGCTGACAAAAATAAACAAACTGAGCGTCAGCCTGTTCCGCCTTTTCGTGGGACCAAAGGGTGCTTAGTCCAGAAAAAGTGTCTTCATTGTTTAGATCTTCAAGGTTGAGGGAATAAGGCTACAAAACTTTTCTTGTTGGTGCTAAAACGTTTATGGTGAACCTAAATTGCGGCGAAGGGGGGGGGGGGGGGGGGGGGCTGGAGAGGGGGCCCGGGCCTGGATAAAAACAATGGGAAGAATAAAGAGGGGGGGGAGGGGATGGGGGGGGTGGGGGGGGGGGGGGGGGAGGGTGGGGGATGCTCTTGGGACTGTGGAAGGAATGGTAGCTCTGGGAAAAAGAATATAAAAGGAAAGGGGAAGAGGTGGGAGAAAGGTACTGGAAGGATGGGGTAAGGAGTGCTAATCTAAGAAAGAGGGAAATAAGGGAAGGACTAAGAAGAAAAAATGGTATGGGAGAAGATGTGGAAAAAATTTAAATGAGGGGAAATATAGAAGACAGACCTCTATTTACCTCTGGTTTTACCAAATTATGATAATAACACTGGCGTGTCAGTCTTGTCCGCTTTCGTCGTGTTTGGGGGGGACCAAATGTGCCAGGAGCTCGCTCCAGAAAAGAAAAAGGAAACCAGAGAGGCGAGCAGCTCCCTGAAAAGAAAATGGAAATACAGAGCAGCTCCAGAAAAAGAAAAAGTAAGAAAAGAAATAAGAAAAAGTTTGTTAAAAAAGAAAAAAGATTGTTCTTTACATGTAGATCCTTTCAAGGTGAGGGGCATAAATATGCCTACAAAACTTTCACTTGTTGGTGCTATAAACGTTTGGTTTGTCTCTGCTAATTGCGTGTTGGGGCTAACTGGAAGACGCTGTTGATCTTCATAGCTGACCAAATAAACAAAATGCTGAGCGACAGGCCTCTGTCTGCTTTCGTTGGGATGCAAAGGTGTAGCTCAGAAAAGGTACTTACTTGTAGATCCTTCTTTACATGTAGATAACTTCACGGTGTGGGAATAAGCCTACAAAACTTTCCTTGGTCGGTTGCTCGCATACAAACGTTGGGGAGAACCTCTTATTGCAGCGAGGGCGGCTGGAAAAATCTGTTATTTTTCTCTTGCTGGCCACTCCTTAGTTGATGTGCGAGGTTTTCTTAACACCAGAACTACACCAGACGAAGTTATTTGGGGACGATGAGAACCAGGCGCTCTTATCCGCGGCGCTATTGCTTGCTTTGGCATTAAATTCGGTTTAACTGGTTTGGCTTGTGGTTTGGCTGAGTGTCCGTTTAGGCACACAAAGGCGGGCGGTGAATCAGATTCTGCTACTAGACATGCTGGGCCGGGTTTTGGTTTTGATATTCTGGTAAGCCGCCATTGCTGGCTGACTGGTAAATCTCATTATGCTGAGTAGAGAACTAATACTGCCTGAGATGGATTTCGATTTAGCGTTGAGCTCGTAATTGCCACTGCGTGAGCTTAACTTGGACTGACAAAGGGTTTAGGTTCTGGTATGGGGAGGTCGACGACTCGTGATTGCTTAGCTGTATTCAGGAATCCCTCTAGACGATGAGTATATGAAATTCCCGTCGACTGTCTGGAGGACTTGACTCTCGCAATTCAGGTATCCATGAAACCGAAAAAATGACTAGAGCTAGTTCCTTAAACATTTAGTTCTGTGTTAAAGACTGCCTTAATCTCAATGATGGTCCATCTCGGGGCCAGGAAAATATTCACGAGTGTCTTAGACTTATTAAACCTTTCTTCTTATTAGTTTTTATCAATAAAACACTGGCATCGGCTTGTTTCTACAGATGTATGGCGTGCAAAAGTGAACAAGGAAGTAGACAATGCCATATTCTCGGACCACATCAGGAGAAAACAGCCGCCAGAAGCTTCCCCAGGAGCATAATGATTATTATTATGGTCAGGGCCACAACAAAATCTTCAGATCGAACGTGAGTCGTTTTTATCTCCCTTTTAATCTCGTACTATAATTTTTTAGGCTAGCGGGTTTCCTTCAAAGAGCCTCTCGTATCGTGATCAATCACTTAAGCGGACAGAGGATTGTTTCTGCTGGTCAAACGAACCACAGGTGCGTTTTGATAAATTACGTTATCGATTAAGCTGACCGCAGCTGGCCAGAAACGTAAACAACGCGGGGGGGGTTGAGGAAAGGAAAAAAAATGAAAGAAAAAGAAGATACAAATGAGAGGGACGGAAAACCAAGAACATTAAAAAGTAATAGACATATGGAACGGAAATGGTAAAATAATTTATCAGTCACTGTGACATAAATGGTCACAACTGGCCCCTTAAATTGGACATCTGTTCTAGGTCTGCGTCACGTGTCTTGTAGATCGTATCCAACAGAAGGATACAGCAACAAATACAACAACAGAGGATAGTGACTATATTGGAAATCTTCAGATATACTGTTTGTGTATAGCTGTAAGGAAGTCTCAACAGATTAACAAGCGGGTTAACTAATTATACTGGATAAGTTCTCTGACATTCGATTATATTTCTATCTGGCAATACTGCCACAAGATAAAAATAAATCAAAATGCAAGATGTTACATTCTTTGATTTCTTTAAGCTACGTATGCCCAAAACAACCAAAGATGGTGATATTTTGGTCCAGACTTTTGCATACCATTCAGAGCATGTATTTTAGATAAAAGCGCTGATGTTCATATTAATGTTACTGAAATGAAAGGAAATCCCAGGTCACAATGGAAGCTCGGACCACTTTTTTTAAAATTTTTATCGTTTCGGTGGATATTTCGTTGGACATTTTATGTATGATAACTTGCACAATTGTCGATGGTTGGGTGAAAACTGCAACGCTATTTTGGGGTTTGAACATGAGCAACACCTGTGAGGTATCTGCCGAGAAAAAAATGGGTAACAAAAAAATGTATGTTATTCCATTAATATGGAGATTCAACGAAAATGTTTTGCTCTCGGATATACTGTTGATGATATAGCAAAATAAATATATACACAAACAGAGCGCCCGTAGCATTCAATGAAACATGTACGGATATGAAGGCGGAAGTTTTGAAAGAACACTGTGAGAACAGATGAGTGGTCCCAGCCATATATTAACTTTATTAACAACTGCAGCAATGCGCTTTATGTATGACAGTTCCGGAATCAGCAGGTCGTAAATCAAAAGTTGTGAAATATTTCAGTTACGTCATTCAAACACAGAAACGTGTGAGAGCACGAGAATTCCATTTAGCAGCAAAAATGCTTGAAGGCCAAGAATGCATCACCTGCAACTAGGCAGGCTCAATTAGCGGTAACTTGAAAAATATAAAAATAAAAAAAACGTTATATTGATGAGGTGGAGTGGTGTTTTCCATAATGCATGTTATAAATATTTTTTGGTTGCACGTTTTCTTGCGTCTCTTCTTGCTAGCTGGCTTGCTTAGTACTGGAGCTGGTGCTCTGGTTTTCCGGGAGTCTTAAGAGACAGATTACTCGGACAAACCTCAGGTTTATCATGTACAACAAATTTGAGTCACATCATGTACAACAATTATGAGTTCATAATGTACAAACAAATATTGCCACCTAAACATGTGCAAGATATGTGATGCTTGGTGCAGGACTTCCTACACGTGACCAGCTGCAAATAGTGGTTTTATGACCCACAAGGAACGCAATATGAAAATGATATGATGTGCGCTTCGAGATTAGTGCATGGAGTTAGAAACAAAGAGATCGTGAAAGGATATAGCAAAACAAAGAGATCATGGAAAGGATTATAGCAAACAAGAGATCATGTAATGAGGAGTATGTAGCAACAAGGAGATCGTTGAAAAGGGATAATAAGCCACAAGACGATCTTGAAAGGAGTTATAGCAACAAGGAAGATCATGAAAGGGATATCAGCATACAAGGAGACTCATGAGATGGATATAGCAACCAGAGGATCTGTGTGAAAGGAGCTGTCTAGCAAACAACGAGTTCGTTGAAAAAGGATATAGCGTGTACAAGAGAGTCGTTGAATGAAAGGATTAACTTCTTATTAGCAACACACGGAGATCGTGAAAAGTGGATATAGCAAAGACGAGATCATGAAAGGGATATAGAGCAATCAAGAGATTCATGAAAGGATAAAGCAAGACAAGAAGATCGTGTGGAAAAAGGATTCATAGCAACAAGAGATCGTGAAAAGGATTATAGCAAACAAGAGATCATGAAAGTGATTATAGGCAACAATGAGATCGTTGAAAAATGTTTGGGATATAGCACAAGAGATATCAGAATAGGATATAGCAACACTGGAGATCGTGAAAGGGACTATCAGCTGTGTGACAAGAGATCATGAATGAAAGGATATAGCCAACAAGAGATAATGAAAGGAATAGGAACGAAGAGAATCTGAAAGGATATTAGCAACAAGAGGATCATGAAGGGATATAGCAACAAGAGATCATGGAAAGGGATTATAGCAACAAGGAGATTGTGAAAAGGATTATAGAACAAGAGTTCAATGAAAGAGGACTATAGCAATTTGCAAGACATCATGGAGGATCATTGCAACAAGGAGATCATTAAAAAGATATAGCAACAAAGAGATATAAATGGAGATATTAGAGCAAACAATGAGATCGTTGAACAGGATATAGAACAAGAGATCGTGAAAGGATATACGCATAACAAGAGGTTCGTTGAAAGGATTATAGGCAACACGTGATCATGAAAAGATATAGCTCAAGAAGAGAATCATGCAACAAGAGATCATGAAAGGATATAGCAACAAGAGATCATGAAAGGATATAGCAACAAGAGATCATGAAAGGATATAGCAACAAGAGATCATGAAAGGATATAGCAACAAGAGATCATGAAAGGATATAGCAACAAGAGATCATGAAAGGATAAAGCAACAAGAGATAATGAAAGGATACATCAACAAGAGATCATGAAAGGATATAGCAACAAGAGATCATGAAAGGATATAGCAACAAGAGATAATGAAAGGATATAGCAACAAGAGATCATGAAAGGATATAGCAACAAGAGATCATGAAAGGATATAGCAACAAGATATCATGAAAGGATATAGCAACAAGAGATCGTGAAAGGATATAGCAACAAGAGATCATGAAAGGATACAGCAACAAGATATCGTGAAAGCATATAGCAACAAGAGATCGTGAAAGGATATAGCAACAAGAGATCATGAAAAGATACAGCAACAAGAGATCATGAAAGGATATAGCAACAAGAGATCATAACTGGAGTTAACAACAAGAGATCATGAATGGAGTTAGCAACAAGAGATCATGACTGAAGTTAGCAACAAGAGATCATGACTGGAGTTAGCAACAAGAGATCATGACTGGAGTTAGCAACAAGAGATCATGAATGGAGTTAGCAACAAGAGATCATGAATGGAGTTAGCAGCAAGAGATCATGAATGGAGTTAGCAGCAAGAGATCATGAATGGAGTTAGCAACAAGAGATCATGACTGGAGTTAGCAACAAGAGATCATGACTGGCGTTAGCAACAAGAGATCATGACTGGAGTTAGCAACAAGAGATCATGACTGGAGTTAGCAGCAAGAGATCATGAATGGAGTTAGCAACAAGAGATTATGAATGGAGTTAGCAACAAGAGATCATGAATGGAGTTAGCAACAAGAGATCATGAATGGAGTTAGCAACAAGAGATCATGAATGGAGTTAGCAACAAGAGATCATGACTGGAGTTAGCAACAAGAGATCATGAATGGAGTTAGCAACAAGAGATCATGAATGGAGTTAGCAACAAGAGATCATGAATGGAGTTAGCAGAAAGAGATCATGAATGGAGTTAGCAGCAAGAGATCATGAATGGAGTTAGCAGAAAGAGATCATGAATAGAGTTAGCAGCAAGAGATCATGACTGGAGTTAGCAGCAAGAGATCATGACTGGAGTTAGCAGCAAGAGATCATGACTGGAGTTAGCAGCAAGAGATCATGACTGGAGTTAGCAACAAGAGATCATGACTGGAGTTAGCAGCAAGAGATCATGACTGCTCTACTGCAGGCTTTCTGCCAGGAGATAGCTTCAGTGCTGGCACCTGTGCTCCATAACCAACAGAAAGGGAAATAATGATGAAATGACAATGCAAGAGAGAGCTGAACTACATTATATGTCATACTGACAGAAACTACGTGAACTATACTATATGTTTATGTCGAATATGTAACTACGTGAACTATACCCATAAGTATATGTCAAATATGTAACTACGTGAACTATACTATATGTTTATGTCGAATATGTAACTGTGAACTATACCCATAAGTATATCTCAAATATGTAACTACGTGAACTACACTATATGTTTATGTCAAATATGTAACTACGTGAACTACACTATATGTTTATGTCGAATATGTAACTACGTGAACTATACCATAAGTATATCTCAAATATGTAACTACGTGAAAGCCATGTTGAGTATCTAATTACAGCATAATTTGTGCTGACAAAGTTCAAAGGAAAATTAAAAACAGCATCCCCATAAAAGAATAATAAATAAAATAATTCCAACAGAAAACACATTGAACCCATGAAATTAGAGGAATACATTGTTCTCCTATCACGTGATCATGTTTTGAATCTTATCCTGCCTGGCCATTTTGAGAAGTCGGCTATAGTTTCCGGTATTCGGCTGGCCGTCAAACAAAACTATGCCAGATTGTATGCCTCTTCATTTCTAGATTTGACGTGGCAGGACTACAATACTTATTCAAGTCTCTCTCTCTCTCTCTCTCTCTCTCTCTCTCTCTCTCTCTCTCTCTCTCTCTCTCTCCCTCCCTCCCTCCCTCTCTCTCTCTCTCTCTCTCTCTCACACACACATATATATATATATATATACACACACACACATACACACACTCATACACATGCGCTGGCAATTTCATTATACAGAAAAAGCTGCCACAGAAACCACCACTTCACGTAAGGGACCCAGGTTCAGATCTCATGCTCCGAAGCAACAACAAACAAAAAAATGATGAACATGACGCCATCAAAACAATGGCGGCCAAAGTTATCACTCACAAACCTATCTCAGACATTTTCCCGGGACAGATGTCACAAGTCGAAAACGAGGCTTATTCGAGCTGCCCTCCTACATGGTTGACTGCTGAGCACTCACGCTGGTACCTAGTTACAGACGTCATCCAGTCTTGGATGTAGGTAAATCACACTGACGCAGGTACCTAGTTACAGGCGTCATCCAGTCTTGGATGTAGGTAAATCACACTGACGCAAGTACCTAGTTACAGGCGTGATCCAGTCTTGGATGTAGATACATCACACTGACGCAGGTACCTAGTTACAGGCGTTATCCAGTCTTGGATGTAGGTAAATCACACTGATGCAGGTACCTAGTTACAGACGTCATCGAGTCTTGGATGTAGGTAAATCACATTATCCTCTGTGTATGGCGCACGTTCGCAGAGAGTTGCAGACATGAAAGTGACAAGGACAAAGACAGATTTACACGTAATTGTTTTTGTTTTTACTTAGAACTATCAATTGAGGAACTCGTTCTTTGGGTTACGGAGCTTAAAGACACGTGCAGAAAGAAGAAAACACACAGGTGGAGACTTGCGACAGGCACGGAGATAACAAAAAAAAGTGGGTGATTCATCGGACCGAGGGCGTATTCTACCCAATTGTAAGCAGTTCCTTCCCTCACACATTTCAGAACACACAACAAATACCACATCTTTGTATTCCAATGGGTAAAAATAGCATTCATAGCACAGATCACAGGTGCGTTATGGGACCCGACAAGAGAGCAAAAATACAACAACACTTCAACCTGTCAGGCATGTAGCAAAAGGCCACTAAGGAGGGTTCAGCCCTATCCTGAAGAAACTTTAAGCCACACAAAAATTCAACAATAACATATATAACTCCACTGAATAAAATAATTCAGTTCTACCATTCAAGACAGAAGAGATCCTCCAAACGATTATGACGCAACTCACAGAACGCCGCCGACAGGAGTCTGGGTTCTTGATTCATCTTTTTTTTCTTCCAGGAACATCTCCAGCTTTAGCGCGTGGAATGTTAGAACAAATCACAGAATCCAACAAATGCCAAATACTCCAAAAGCTGGACAATGTAGCAAATACGGAAGACCAGGGGCAAAAACGCAAAAATATATGGAATGAGACATAAGGAGAGGTACTGAGAAAAACAAAGCAAGAACAGCCTTTTTTAGTCTAAACAACATCTGGAAGTCCTCTCAGTACAGCATAAGCACAAAATTAGGATTATATCAGAGCTGTGTGCTTTCTGTGCTTCTCTATGGCGCGGACAGCTGGAGAGTTACAGAGAAGGAAATGTCGAAATTTTCCTCTTTTCACACAACATGCCTAAGAAAAATTCTCAGAATCTTTTGGCCGAATATCATCACCAACCAAGATCTGCTTACTCGGAGCAAGCAAGAGGACATGCACACCATCATAGCTGGCAGACGCTGGAGCTGGGTTGGCCATGTCCTCAGAAGAGACCTCGATGCCATCACAAGAACAGCTATGCTGTGGAGGACATCAAAGCACACTGATACCTCTACAGAGATATTATACAAACTACTTGGCAAAGTCTGAGAGAGAGAAGAAATACCAACAGAGTGGAAAGAAGGTTATCTGATCAAGTTGCTTAAGAAGGGAAATTTACAAGAGTGAACAAATTATAGAGGAATAATGTTACTATCAGTGCCAGGAAAAGTATTAAACAGAATCATCCTTGAGAGATTAAAAGAGTCCATAGACAAGCAACTGAGAGATGAACAAGCAGGTTTTCGACAAAACAGGTCCTGTACAGACCAGATAGCCACATTGAGAATAATAGTTGAACACAAAGTCTGGAACAGAATTTACCGCTATGCAATGGATTTGTGGACTATGAAAAGGCATTTGAAAGTGTAGACGGGAGTATCACTTTGGAAATTGATGAGACATTATGGAGTCCCCATGAAGATCATTAATTTAATCAAGAAAACGTACAAAGACATGACGGGCAGAGTTCTTCATGAAGGACAACTTGCAGAACCGTTTGGGATAAGAATTGGAATGCGACAGGGAAGTCTCTTGTCTCCATTTCTTTTCTTACTAGCAACAGACTGGGTTACGACAACGTCGACGTCATACAACAGAAATGGAATCTATCACTTGATTATCTAGATTTTGCAGATGATTTAGCTCTTCTGTCCCATTACCGTAATCAGATGCAAGACAAAATGAAAATACTTAATGAGAGGTCGCAGCAAGTGGGTGTGAAAACACGCGGGAAAAGACAAAGATAGTGAGAATAAATGCAAGAAATGGTAACAAGGTTGAATTCGAAGAAACACCACTAAAAGATGTAGTATCGTACACATATCTTGGCAGCAATATAGACAAAGTTGGAGGAACAGACAATGATATCAAAATACGAATAAAAAAAGCAAGAGAAGCTTTCATTGCATTGGGAAACATATGGAGATCAAGAGAAATCGAGCCTAACACAAAACTAAGAATCTTCAACTCAAATGTCAAGTCAGCACTACTGTATGGCTCTGAAACATGGAAAACAGCAAAAACAACAACCAAAAAAGTACAGACATTCATAAATGGGTGCTAGATGTCAAACAGAAGGATTAAAATGGTATGTCAAGGTCACACTAATGGAACAAGAGATGACAAGAAGACAGTGGCGATGGATAGGGCACACAGAAGAAACCTACTGATACCTTTACAAGGCAGTCCTCTAGGGGAAGAGAGGCAGAGGTAGACCAATAAAACACATGGAGAAGAGAACTGGAGATAGAAGTCAAAATGATGAGTAAGACATGGAAGGAACTTGAGATGATGGCACGTGACAGGAGGACTTAGAATGTGTTTGGTAAACGTCTATGCTCCTTGGGAAGCTAAAGGGTATTGACTGATTGATTTTCACACATTAAAAGAGCAGGGGAAAACAGCGAACTCGAGATATTACTAGACTGACATCCTAAGACACCGTGGAAGCAAACAGGCAGAAAGACATTAAACATAGGAGAAATGGTGCTGTCCTAGTGACATAAGGACAAAGGTGAACACCATAGTGAAAGAGTGGCTCTAATGCTGACAAAGGAAGCACAGAAAACACTCTCAGGGTGGGAAGCAATGGGGACTAAGATTACTATCAGCAACATTCAAGACAGAAAAGAAAAAGAAGATAAGATGAACATCATTCAATGTTATACACTGATCAATGACAAAGAAGAATCCATGAAACAAGAATTTTAGATTAAAAAGGCACATTTGGATAAAACGAGGAGAAGAGATATTACAGTTCTGATAGGTAACCTAAATGCTAAGACAGGAACAGTGGCTTTGAAGAAATCTTTGACGGGACAGTGAATGAAAATGGAGAACTGTTTATAAACTTGTATGCCCCAAATCAACTGGCTATAGAAGAAAGAATGTTTCCACATAAAAGAATACACAAAGCAACATGGCCATAACCAGACCATAGAACAGAAAATCAGATTGATCATATATGCATAAACAAGAAGTTTAGATCATCATTACATAAGGTAAAAGTATATAAACAAGTACGTTTTCAATGAAAAAAGATCCTATACCAACCAGACAGCCACACTGCAAATAATAGTTTAACATAGTTTGGAACTGGAACAAAGGCATCTAACTGGGGAGACAGAGAACCACTTTGCAAATTGATGAGACATCAAGGAGACCCTGTGAACATCATTAACTTAATAAAGAAACACATATGAAGATATGAAATGAAGAGTTCTTAAATGAAGGTCAGCTTACAAAACTTTGGAGATAGGAACTGGGGATGCAAACAGAATGTTTCTTTTCATCATTTCTCTTCTTACTGGCTATAAAGCAGACTGGGTTATGACTACATCGACATCAGTCACCAGAAGGGGAATTAGTCAACTTTGACTAAACAACTTGATGATCCAGATTTTGTAGGCAATCTGAGATCATGTAGGGCCACAATAGGTATTGAAGAAAGAACCTCTAATACAATGTAGAATCATTGTACTGGTATTGAAGAAAAGACCTCTATACAATGTAAAATCATGTACTGTATTTAAAGAAAAACACCTCTATACCAATGTAGAATCATGTACAGGAATGGATGTAACACCTCTATAACTAATTAATCATGTTAACTGATTGAAGAAAGCCCTCTATACAATGTAGAATCATGTACTGGTATTGAAGAAACAAACCTCTATAAAGAAATACCACTAGAAATCAATGTACTGGTATTGAAGGAATGACATCCTCTATACAATGTAGAATCATGTACTGGTATTGAAGAAAGACCTCTATACAATGTAGAATCATGTACTGGTATTAAAGAAAGACCTCTATACAATGTAGAATCATGTACTGGTATTGAAGAAAGACCTCTATACAATGTAGAATCATGTACTGGTATTGAAGAAAGCCTCTATACAATGTAGAATCATGTACTGGTATTGAAGAAAGACCTCTATACAATGTAGGATCATGTACTGGTATTGAAGAAAGACCTCTATACAATGTAGAATCATGTACTGGTATTGAAGAAAGACCTCTATACAATGTAGAATCATTGGTACTGTATTGAAGAAACAACTCTATACAATGTAGAATCATGTACTGGTATTGAAGAAACACCTCTATACAATGTAGAATCATGTACTGGTATTGAAGAAACAACTCTATACAATGTAGAATCATGTACTGGTATTGAAGAAACAACTCTATACAATGTAGAATCATGTACTGGTATTGAAGAAAGACCTCTATACAATGTAGGATCATGTACTGGTATTGAAGAAAGACCTCTATACAATGTAGAATCATGTATTGGTATTGAAGAATGACCTCTATACAATGTAGAATCATGTACTTGTATTGAAGAAACAACTCTATACAATGTAGAATCATGTACTGGTATTGAAGAAACACCTCTATACAATGTAGAATCATGTACTGGTATTGAAGAAACACCTCTATACAATGTAGAATCATGTACTGGTATTGAAGAAACACCTCTATACAATGTAGAATCATGTACTGGTATTGAAGAAACACCTCTATACAATGTAGAATCATGTACTGGTATTGAAGAAACACCTCTATACAATGTAGAATCATGTACTGGTATTGAAGAAACACCTCTATACAATGTAGAACCATGTACTGGTATTGAAGAAGAAACCACCCCCTCTAACAATGTAACAATCATGTACTGGTATTGAAGAAACACCTCTATACAATGTAGAAATCATGTACTAACTGGTATTGAAGAAACACCTCTATACAATGTAGAATCATGTACTGGTATTGAAGAAACACCTCTATACAATGTAGAACCATGTACTGGTATTGAAGAAAGACCTCTATACAATGTAGAATCATGTACTGGTATTGAAGAAACACCTCTATACAATGTAGAATCATGTACTGGTATTGAAGAAACACCTCTATACAATGTAGAATCATGTACTGGTATTGAAGAAACACCTCTATACAATGTAGAATCATGTACTGGTATTGAAGAAACACCTCTATACAATGTAGAATCATGAGACTGGGTATTGAAGAAACACCTCTATACACTGTAGAATCACGTACTAGGTGGTATTGAAGAAAACACCTCTATAACAATGTAGGACTCCACGTACTGGCTATTGAAGTAACACTCTATAACAATGTAGGAATCATGTACTTGAATGAAGAAACGCTCTATACAATGTAAGGTGAATCATGTGACCTGGACCTCAAGACGCAGCAATAGAGACCGCAGTCAGCGACTCATAGCTTGACTGCCTGCGTCAGGACCAGCGAACCAGAGCTGGTCAAGACCGCACTCCACCTCCACGTGGTGGTCCTGGAAACAGTCTGCAGCTGTGCAGGCTGGCTGAGCGAGTGTGGATCAAAATGGGAAGGCAAACCCGGACCTAAAAAATGCCTTGCAGAAGTCGGATGTGTCAACCGAAAGGTGCAGATATCACAGCTACGTTGTAAACAGACACAACGCAACCACCGTCCTTTTCAGGGCGAACGAAGAAGAAGAAGAAGTACTGGTATTGAAGAAAGACCTCTATACAATGTAGAATCATGTACTGGTATTGAAGAAACACCTCTATACAAAGTACAAATCATGTACTGGTAATCATGTATAACAATGGAGACTCAAGTTACTGGTATTGAAGAAACACCTCTATACAATGTAGAATCATGTACTGGTATTGAAGAAACACCTCTATACAATGTAGAATCATGTACTGGTATTGAAGAAACACCTCTATACAATGTAGAATCATGTACTGGTATATATCTCATTTGGTTTGGTTTTAAGGACTATCTTCATTGCACATGGATTAGTCCATCAGTGCTCCGATCTCCTCCATTAGATCACACAAGGAGGATCTCAGCACAGTGCACGGACTACATAGCACCGGCAATAATCCCAATGTGTGTACATAGGAATCACACATTCTATACATATTTTTTGTGGTGGATATGTTTCTAATTTTTAAATTTTGCCAGGGCAGCGGCCTGATAAGCCTACTCTTTACGATTTCCAACTGCCGAGGGATTTTTAACATATGCAACATAAACACGGGACCGCCTATTTTTTCGCCCTTATCCGAGGCTAGGCATCCGATCTCACTACCCAGCAGACCAGGGGTGAGTATGACATCATTAGGATCAGTGGTTCTGAAAAAAATTTTCCATAAATTATATTCCCTCAACTTGGAATCAAACCCGGTACCTCTTGAACTCGAGGCGGACGCCATACCTCTTAGCCACTCCATTTTCACTGCAGAGATGGTGGCAATATTAAAAGCCCTAGAAATATTCTCTAATAATGCTCCCAAGAAACTAACAGTTTTAACTGACTCTCTTTCAACAATTCAAGCACTAGAAACTTATGAGAATGTAGTAGACCTGATATTGCAGAGAAGATATTTCTGGCTACTACATACTTATATTCCAGAGGATGTTTAGTCTTAATAGCTTGAATACCTTCACATGTTGGCATAGAGGGAAATGAAAAGGCAGATAAAGGTAGGCCAAGAAAGGTAGATCAGATAAAAATCTAATAAATGTAGGGATGAGTAAATCAGAGATTAAAAGCTTCATTAAAGAAATAATAACAGATGAATGGAAATTATACAAGCATAATTGGTAATTGTAATTTGCCCTAAGTACAATTATTTGTCAAGTGTGATGCCACTTTCCAATACCGGCAGTTGTTCATATTATTTGTAATTGAAAACAATATATATCCTAATTATAACCCGTCAGAGGTTGAACGGGATATTTTCATCATTAATTTAAGAAAAAAAAAAGATGAATGGAAAGCAGAGTGAGATAAAAATGTGAAAGGAAGACATGCTTATAAGATGTTCAAGGATCCAACAAGAAAATGTCAGATATCTACAGAACTGAAAATTCCCAGTAATGAGAAACTTCTCAGATTGCAGCTGGGAAAAGGCTATTTCAGAATAGAAGAACCTTACTCTGCTGGATGTCTTCAAGACAATAATATAGAACATTTCTTGTTAAAATATAAGAGGTATGAACAAATGAGAATCCCAATATTAGATTATTTGCAGGCATCAAATTTACCTATAAATATAGAAGAGGTGATAAGAAAAAGACAGACCTAGGGAACTGCATGATGTAGTTAAACAGTATTTTACAAGAACAAAAGTTAATATATAGTGGCTGGGAATGTGAAGGTCTAATGCTTGCTTACAATGCAT